>SZWC01006489.1:90965-127735 GCA_023375785.1 Penium margaritaceum
CCCACCCCCCCCCCCCCCCCCCCCTCCCCCGTCCACCCATACACCACTGTACCACCAGAACAACATGTAATGTACACTTGTTCACAACAAACTACCACAACTCCATACACTCCCTCATACACTTACCACTTGCATAACCTCCCCCCCTCCCCCATCCATCCCTACAACACTCAGAAACTTCATGTTTCCTTCCTACTAGATGGTACAGATTTGTACACTCACCAAACAGTGCACAAAAAGCACCCGATTAACCATACCTCCCTCTCTCATGCATCACAAGAGCGAGGACATGTCACCACCCGGGGGTTGAACCTGACCTCTCGGTATTTAACTGAGGACGACTACTCTCCAGTGCCCCCTAAGGATGCACCCAGGAAAATAAGGCAGGTTTTCCCAGAACCTACATGTAAGCATGGAGATAGTCCAGGGCATCCTAAAGTATCTGAGGTCTAACCTCATTCACATGTGGAAACAACAGTGAAGGGAATTGTTTTTGTCCTCGTAGGTCACATCCTATGAGAATACAACATTTTTCTAGAGACACCAGCTTCACCGAGGCGATATCGAGTCTTGAGAGATAAATTTGTAGGTGCAGACATGTTACTCAGTCCACAGTACATATATGTGAATGCATGTGGGACAAGACAAGAAGGAATTCCAGATGTGAGGCCACGAATTGGACATAACATCAACACTCACCAATTACCTGCAGTCAGATTTATTTCTGATGTGAATCGTCCCCGTCTGTTAATATAGATTTCTGTGACTAATCGGCCTTCTTATGCTCATATCGATCCCTGATGCAGACCCAGCTGACACCGAAGCACTGGCGGTTGGTGGCTCCACCCACCAACAGCTGCCAGACAGCTGCCACGACGTCCTGGGTGCTTGCTTAGGTACTTTATAGATTTTCCTTAGTCACTAGAGTTTTCCCGGTGGATTGGATCTTTAGCCTGATTTGCATGTTTTGATTTGTGTGTCCACCGATCAATGCCATGTGTATGTATGTTACTTTTCGTAGTGTCTGGCTCAATATTGTGCATCTCTAGGTTCAGACGGTGTTGCGTTAGGATTCCTGTGCACAAAGTTCCAGGCAAAACATAGGTTTTTGGCCGGTTTTAGAACAAACTCAATGCCGTGTGTATCATCCTCCATGTGCCACGGCAGGTATCTGTGATGTGTGCTTTCCAGTTGTCATTTCTCTCTGCATTACTAAAGCTATTGAAGATTATGAGACTTTGCATGTATCCCCAGCCCAACCCTTGCAGTTTCTACACAATTCCTACTGGCTAGTGTGTCAGATAATTGGACTATGTCGCCACATCAGTGACAGCAAGGCTAGGAAGTTTCATAGTAGTTTCTCTTGATATCCGAGCAGGGAAGACCATTCTTGCTGAGCTACACCACAGAGATGTAGCACCAGCAAATTCTTGAGAGTCACCGCATTAGCCGTACATTGGGACCCGTTGGAGCATTCCTTCGTGGCTAAGGCGGCGCCCCAACGTCACGAACATCAGCATCACTAAGCGAACGAAAGACTCAGTGGCTTAACCAACCTTGGCAGGGTGAGTTATCGCCACAGTTATAGCACCAGAAGCATTGGAGGCAACGAGCTGGAGCGGCCACACCGAGCCGGAAACGGCAACACCAGGTGGTAGCATCAGCTTGTCTCGTTATGACCAAGGACAAGACCAAAAACCAGAGGAGTAGCTGGAAGCAAGAGCTCGTGGCGGTGGCTACGAGCAACAGTAGCGAAGGACAACCATCACAGCAAGTAGCACCAGTAACAACAAGTGGTCAAAGCGGAAGATGTAGGCAAAAGCACTAGCAGCAGCGTAGAAGCAGCAAGAGAGGCGGCATTAGCGCAGTAGCAGCATCACACCTACTATAGAACCAACAATGACAGTAGTTACATCATCATTGCAGCAAAGTTTGTAGTTGTAGCACCGCAGCAATAGCAAGAGCGGCTGCAGCTGTAGCAATTTTGCAGCAGTAGCTGTCGCAGCTGCTCTCATACACGGGATACTAGGTGCACATCACTACTATGTAGCAGCATTGCACAGGCTGCACAAGAGTTATGCAGTGGCTACGCTACGTGTATGCAGTCGCGAGCAGGGGGTGGCAAAATCACCCTCCCACTCCTTAGTCACACATAGTCCACGTGTCTATATGATAAAAGTAGAGTTAAAAATAGGTTGCTTATGCCATTATTAGCAGTGCTAATGTCAACAAATTTTGTGTCAAAACGTCAAAAATTTCCAGCATCTCAACTCCTCAAGAGAGGCTTTTAGTTTCTCGTTTAGACAATTTTGGCGTTTGGATCCATACTAAGCCGCAACAAAGACGCCGGTCCGTGATAAAGGGAAGGGGCTAATAGACCCCTCCTCTTCCTCCTCTTTGGGCATCATGAGTCCATGATCACAGTCACTCAAGATCGACGAGCTCCATCTAATGCAAGATGAGATGTGCCGCCAGCAACAGCAGCTGTTAGACGCACTACAGGAGATCGCGGAGTTACTGAGGGGGCGTTTAGAGACCTCATAGCAAACACCAAGAGGACCTACTGGAGCTACACCATCCATTCAATATTCTATGCCTTACACAACAATGTGGCCTCAACACCCCTCAACAAAGGTTGACACCAGGGATGAGGAGGACATCGAGGATGACACACGTGAGGATGAGATTCATGTCCTTGAGAAACACATTTGTGAGCTACGTCTAGGTTCACAACCTTTCACCCCACCAAATTCTCATTGTCAGGATCAGCCACATCGTTCATCTGCATTTACCTTTGGTGGTGTTTCCCTCACTGGTGGTCTCCCTGTACCTCGTCCAACATCCCCAAAGCCTGAGGTCTCCCTTCCCATGGAGCGGCAACCAAAGGACTTTGAGACGCCTCCACCTCGCTTTGATAGCGACGAGGGCTTCGACTGTTGGGACTGTTCTAGGCATGGGTCGACTCTGAGGGCGTCTGGTTGAGCTACCACAGCCAGTACTAGACACATGACGCTCACTAGGTCGAGACAACAGCCAGAGCAATGTGCGGTCTGCTCTATGCCATGCCGCGGGAGACAATGGTGGACTTTTGTCCCGTTCTTGGTGAGACCAGGGCCGGGAACGGAGCAAATCCATGTTAGGACTCAAAGTTGGCCCTGTCATTGCTTGCTTTAGAGACCCACGCTACGAGGGCAGCTCGACTACATGCATTCCAATTCCTTTGCTAGGGTCTTGGAGAGCTTGCAGCTGACTCCTAGAGGCGTGCCATACACCTTTACACGTGCCTTGGGAGTGGTGGTGAGACGCAACTGTGGGCAGTTGACACCATCGTAATGGGGGTGCACTTGGACCACATGAAGCTCTTCACAGGCTTCAACCGTGTGGCTCTCTCCAAGTTGTTGGAGTCACTACAACTACTTCCTCGGGCTCATCGCTATTCCCTCCAGGCAACATCTGCTCATGAGGCTGCTGTCGCCCATCAGCAGAGTCCACTTGTTGTACAAGTGGCTGCGACCCCTTCAATGCCACTATCCCGGTTCATGAGTCCTATCTCCAACACTGCCTCCTATTTCTCCTCTACCTCAAGCGGCCAGAACCAGGGTGATACAACAGTAGCACAAGAGACAGAGGGGTGAAGGACATGCGACAAGGAACAAAAGCAACAATAGCAGCAGCAACAATCGTCGAGCAGTGGCAGTGAGTGTTTTTTCCACTGCTACAACTGCGTGGTCACTCTCCGTTATATGAAATGCGAAAAGCCCCTTGACTGGCCCAGGATCATGTGCGGCCTCCAGGCAGCACACACGTAGCGGATGTCCACCAGTGACACACGATTTGGTCGCGCCGTGACCATGACTACAATGGGCGCAACCACTTCGCCAGGTAGTAGCGGTGACCTGGACCCCAGAGATCGCACAATCGCGGAGCTCCGTCAGCTACCGGCCCTTCATCATCAGGGAGGTGCGAGTGTATTGTCACTGTCGGGTGGTCCCTAGACAGCCTTTCATACTATATCTGTTGCCTGTGATGATGCTTGTCAAGGAGCTCAGTAACTTGTGATGAGGATGGACCTAACAGTCGCAAGTGGCTTGACAAGTTGCAAGTCCATTATGTCCATCGTTGCTCGGAGCACTCTGCTACACGTCCAACAGAGGTATAGCATTCTATGGCATGTTTTTCCTTGTCGACGAGAGGTCGTGAGCTGAGTGGCACCTGGATCATTGACTCTGGTGTCACCCATCACATGACATGTCGCTGTAGTGACTTTGCTGTGCTTGGTCTCATTGCGTCTGTTTGGTCCATTTGCATAGGGTCCGGTCAGCCTTTGCCCGTCCACAGAGTTGTGATTGTGGGGTTTCACGGTTAATCTGGCCCCTTTCTCTTTTTCTTTGCTCTTGAGCTGAGCCTGCTCTTTGTTTGTGCATGCACCATGATGGGACTCATAATTGAGCACTCTACTGACTATGCCACAATGACTACTCTAGACACTCATACCATCATGTTTTGTACTTCTGTTGTTGATGACTTGTATCGTGTATTTTGTTGCACTCCCTTTGCTTCTTCTTTCTCTCCCTCTCCAAAGCGTATGCTTGTTGTTGGTGTTCTCTACCTTGAACACTAGCACTTGTTGCATCGTGCCTCTGCCATGTGAGCTCATAGATTGTATCCAAGCTCATTTGAACTCCGCCACCCCTCAGTCTTGACTGGGCTTCCTTCGAGAAGCCATCCAAGACCGATTACCTTTTTACACCCAGGGTAAATTGCATCGTTGCTCTTACTCTGACTCCCCTTCCTGGACACTTTGTTCACTAGAGTTGGTCCACTCAACCCTCCTCGGTCCCCTCCCTGTCGAGTCGCTCTTAGATCGGAGTCAATATGTTATCACCTTGAATGATGAATTCACTTGGATGCAAAAGGTTTACACTCTCTATTACAAGAGCGATGCCGCCCAAGGGGTCCACCTATGGCTGGTGATGGCTTGGCAGTAGTCTCATCACACCCTTCACACTTTTTTCTCGGATTGTGGTGGTGTGTTCTTAGACGAGATGGATTCCTACTTTTCCAATCACAATGTCTTTCACAATCTATGTGCCCCTGCTACACGACAGTAAAATGGTGTTTTTGGGCATTGGAATCACACCATGGAGGATGGGGTCTATGCCATGCGGTCTAAGTGCTGTCTCCCGGAGTCCTTTCCTCTTGAGGGCTTCTCCAACATGACGTGGGTCTAGAACCGCTTATGCATGATCCTTTGCCTTACCATGTTACGCCGTACGAGTTGTGGTTTGGCCATCACGTTCATCTCCATCTCACTCGTATTTAGAAGTCCCTTGCCAGTGTCTGGTACACCTAGAACTAGCAGAAGTCCAAGGTCTCACCTCAGGGTCGCAACTGTGCCTTCCTCCACATCTCCCCGTGGTCGACGGCTTGGAAATTTTGGCATCGCCCTCGCCATTGCATTGTTGATTCTTAAGAGGCTCTCTTCTTTGAAGATCTCACCTACCGCGACCTATCCAGCATTTTGTCACCAACCACATTCCCACCTCTATGGCTTGTCGGTGAATGGGGGAGTCTATTCCTACGGACTGGTCCATCCGGGCCTCCTCACCTGTGGTCCGGTCTCCAACTACTGACGATCAAGCCATCTTGGCTGTGGTTCCACTAGCCTCATTGATTCCTCTTGGCACACCTGAACTTGTACGAGTTCCAGTCCCCTCTAGCACACCTGATCCCATGCCAGTGTCAGTCTCCCCTGGCACACCTGGTCTCGTGCCAGTGTCTGTCCCCTCTAGCACACCTGATGTCACGCTAGCATCACTCCCTTCTGGCACACCTGATCTTTTGCTAGCATCAGTCCGCGCTGGCACAGCTGATCATGTGCCAGCATTTGTTCCCTCTAGCACACCTGATCTTGTGCCATTGACAAAATCTCCACTCACACCTACTCTAGTACATACACCTGCTTCCCCTATATTAAAACCAACACTTGTCCATGTTTCACGTGTACCCTCTTTCCTTCCCTGCGATTCCACAGCCTCTGCTGCTGTGACGCAGTAGCTTGCTCCATAGCCCAAGATGAGCACCTCAGTGTTAGGTTACATCCCGCAAGCCCAGTGGTCTTCTCTCACCACTTGTTTTTAATGCTCAGCGGACTACTGACTCAACGCCTAGAAACCCGAATCGCAATGTTCAAAGTGGAAATCCTTGCACGAAGGCCCTTTGCTTGAGTATCCAGGCAGACTATACTATGGTGCAATCTAAGTTCATTGTCAACCACGAGTTGGTCTCCCATGAGTTCTTGGTTACTTGCGTCGTCTCAACGTATCTTGCCGTAGTCATATCGAGTCCAGAGGCGTTCTTTTAAGCCACTCAAAGCTCTCCCTTGATGATGTTTCATCCAAGCATGTTCAAGAAGGCACTCTCAGTGGGTGGCGTAGAGTTTTAGGATGCTACTTGTGAGGATGAGCTAAGATCCTTCCTTGAGTGCTATGTCTATGAGCTTATCAACTTCACCTCTAGGCAGAAGGTTTTACAAGCCAAGTGGGTCTTTTGCAAGAAGTTGAAGCCTGATGGCACACTGGCACACTGAATTGCAACAAGGCCCACTTAACGGCCAAGGGGTTCTCACAGGTTGAAGGTGTGGACCTCATTGACATGTTTACTCCCGTAGGCTGCTACTCGTGTCCAATTCAGGGTTACTCCTCACCATGACTGGGAGCTGCATCCGATGGATGTGAACAACATACTCCATGGTTATCTAGAGGAGGAGATAAATATGGTCCAACCACCAAGGTTTGAGTTTGGTGACAAGGTTTGGCGCTTGCACAAGGCCTTCTATGGACTGAAGCAGTCATCTCGTTGTTTGATCCAAGAGATCATTGGCACACTGACGTGTGCCAGGTACGTGTAAAGTGACAACGACCTGTCCCTCTTTCTCAGAGATACAAGTGAGAGCCTTACTGCTATCCTGGTCTACGTGGATGACCTCGTGATTGCATATCCTTTGATGGAGGCCATGAAGTAGGCCAAGGGAGTCCTTCAAGCTGGTTATATGATGAAGATCCTTGGTCCCATAGCTGTGTTTCTTGGGATAGAGATCGTGCACGATCGTGAGCAACGGTCACTCTTGCTGCATTAGGCACATTATGCCCGTGTTATGGGGGAGTGGTTTGCGAACCTCCTTAGTGCACTTCCCACAGCCTCCACCCCATTATACCTGACGAGCAAGATATTCTAAATGTGAATGATCTAGCATTGCTGGGGGAGATAGTGGACTTGACCCTATATTTGCGCCTCATTGGCTCACTGATGTGGTTGGCCACTACCACACAAACCAACATCGCCTTTGTTGTCAACCCCTTTTCATAGTTCTCATAGTGTCCCAGGGAAATAACCCTTCATGTGGTTGTGGGAGTGGTGCAGTACGTGGTTTCCACACCATTCCTCCGACTCTGCTTTCAGTGGCACTATTTGGTGGTAGTCAACGGCAGCAAAAATAATGACTGGGCGTGGAGCCCTGATGGGCGCAGTTCGGACAGGCTACATTTTCCTGCTAGGAAGCACCATTGTGTTGTGGCACAGTAGCAACTAGGAATGCATTGTATGTAACTCATCCGAGACAGAGTATGTTATGCTAGGGGCTGGGGCTACTGAGGCGGTGTGGTTTGCAGAGTATGTTTTGTAAGTTGACTCCCCTTCATCATTCCGCGCTTTGATAACCAGAGTTCTCTTGCCTTTGCACATAACTCTGGTGTGTTTCATGCATCCACAAAGTACACTACTTTTGAGAATCACTTTGTGCATGATCTTGTGGAGTGAGAGGTGATATCTGTCATTTGGGTGGGCACGGACATGCACTGGACTGACTTACTGACCAAGACATTGGCGCATTGAAAGTTCATGGTGGCCATTCGTTTCGTCGGGCTTCACACCTTGCCTGAGAGTGGAAGAGAGTTGGATGTGTGAGTATGGATTGTTAAGCATCTTGTGCACTTGTCTCAGTTCTACACGTGTATGGAGATGCCTACCATTGGTTCAAACGGGGGTGTTGTAATGTGAGTCATCCCCATCATTTGTATTGCTTACTATTACTACTCGACTGTGTCCATGCTTGTGCAGATTCCTGATGCAGACCCAATTGGCATTGGAGCATGAAGAGGTTGTGGCTCCACTCACCAATAGCCACCAAAAAGCTACCACTGTGTCCCAGGTGCTTGCTGGGGTGCTCTGTAGTTTTTCTTTAGTCACAAGGTTTTTCTCGGTGGACTACATGTTGAGCCCAATTTGCATGTTTTACATAATATGTCTACCGATTGATGCTAGACTTGTGCGTGTTATGAGTCGTAGCGTCTTGCTCAAGACTCTGCATCTCTAGGTTCAGAGATTGTTACACGGTTGTTCCCCCAATCAGAAAGATATATCATGTCCTACTTTGTTCATTGGCATCATGTGCCCAGTCACTGTCGGTGAACCTATCAACAAGAGAGAGAGAGTTGTGCTCCGAAGTACAGCCCTATACGCACTGCAAAGAGCTTGTAACGTACCACACAAAGTGCAAATTTAAGATGACGCTGTCGTGACACTAGGAGAACTGAGGCAAAATGTTAAATGTAAGGGCTATATTACCATAGGTGGTGGTTGGAAGGTACATCAGTAAGGAAATCACTCTCAAGTAGTTTGCAAACTTCAAGAGACTTCAGTTGTGTCTCACCTGCTGGAGTGATAGGCGTGGAAGCAGAGGTGATTGCAGACAACACAGATGTCTAGCGCTCCGTAAAGCTACAAATATATGCAGCCTAGTGAACGTGGAATGTGTGATACAAGCGATCAGGCTCGAGCTCCATGCCCAAGAAGACATGAGCTAGGCCAAGATCCTTCATCTTGTATGCTGGCTGTAAGAGAGTCTTTGCAGAATCAATAGGTGCAGGACTGGGAGATGCAATCAGGAGATCGTCAACATAGACAAGGATGGAAACAAGAGGGGCAGCGGGGGCACTAAGAAACAAGGCAAGGTCAACAGTGATCTCCTTGTTCTAACAGCAAGGCAACTGCTTGAACCTGTAGAGGGCTTTGCAAATTCACCACACTTTGTTGGTTCCATCGCTGAACCCAGGAGGTTTCATCCATTATTCCATGAGAAAAGGCATAGTTGAAATCTATTTGTTCCAAATCCAAGTCATACTGGGCCACCAACTTGAGGAGGGCTCTGTCATGCATGTATTGACCGACTGGAGGAAATGAATAATCAAATTCACTGCTATGAATTTGTAAAAGCCTTTGGCAGTTAGCCAAGCCTTGTACCGCTCCATGGAGTTGTCATGCCTTAACTTCCAATGGTAAACCCACTTGGCAGACACTGCGTTCCATCCTGTTGGGAGATCCGCTAACTCGTAGATGCCGTGTTCGATGAGAGCATCAAGCTCTTCTTGCATTGCTGTCTCCCACAGAGTACATTCAGCTGCATTGTGCGTATCAGGAAATTTCAGTGGCTCATGTGGAAGAGATGTGAGACCAGCAGAAGCAAATCAAGTGGCAACATAGCCAGCAACAAAATTTTCAGGAGCCCAACAGAACAATGCTCAACCAAGGAGTATCGTAAGGCAGTATTGAACTGCACAAAAGACGCGACAATGAGAGAGGATGCCGTCGTGGTGAGCCCAAGGGTGCAAAGGCCTGGCTCAGCAGAAACAGTGATACGTGGCGGGACGACAAGAAAGCTCCAATGCCGGTTCACTTATGCTGGGGACGGAGAAGGGAGATGCACGAGAGTGAGATGTGGACTGGTGAATCTGAGTGGCAAGCATCCAAAGAGGATCACCACGAACCTAGTGAGTTACGGTGTGGTAAACAGTGGCAGTAGATGAAACTACAGGCCACGCCGTGGGTGCAGCTGAAGTGGGAGGTGAGTCAGTCTGGATAGGAGAGGGAGGCACAGGAAGCAATGCAGGGGGGTGCAGGATCACATCAAGCATGAGGTCTTGAGAATGACCACATGAGATCAGGTTGAATTGAGATGTTGCTGAGATAAATGGGTGCAGTCCAAAGGACGGGCACTGCAAGATGTTAACACAGAAAGCAGGATCTGGGCACAGTGCATTGGCATGGGCTTTTAGAATAGCGATCCACAAGGGCCATGAGGCTGTGATTAACAGAGGAAAGAGCCGCAGCACTTAGGCGCGGGCCAGCCGCTTAGGTGAGCCGCAGCGCCAAGGCGTGGGTAGACCTCCAAGGCATGCCAAAGCGACCAATGACGGGCATGGAGATCAATACAATGTGGAGAGCTGAGGTGACAGCAAGAGCACGAGAGCTGATGAAGTTGGAGGGCCACACCGATGAGGCACAGGCAGAGTGATGAGAGCGGCTGCAGCCCCGAGACGCGGGCAGAGCAATAAATGATGAAACTTGAGGCAGGGAAGAACCCGGCCCTTGAAGGCTGATGATAAGCGAAAGCGCAGATGCTGAGACATGGCGGCGAGCCATGTGGCTCAGCAAGACATGGGCTGGGCTGAAGCCCGGGCCAAGAGAGTGAGAAAAACTGAAGTGAGTGACCAACAAGTGGTAACTTAGATATTGCATAGGATAGATACACATGGTCCTAGATAGGTCCTAGTCTAACCTGAGCCCTGCTATGGCGGGCAATACGAGAGTAGGCACAGGAGAGCTTGGACGCTTAGCTTGCGTGTAGCATCACAAAGTGGCACCACATATTTGGAGAGCTCTTCTGGTCGTGGGAGGCTAGGCGCGGAGTTTTCTTGTAGCGTGTAGAAGGCGCGCAGCTCCACGGTTGTCTCGTATGGGGGATCGAGCCGCACATAGGTGGTCAAGGTGGGAGCCTTGGTGATCATGACGGGGATGAGTGTGGATTGGGCCGTCGATTTCTTGTTGGAAAGTTCATTGACTTTTGGTTGCAGGGAGCTGGTCATTAGGTGGTGGCGGGGAGTTCTGTTGAGTTTGGGGGTTTGACCGTGAAGTCGTTCATTGAGCGGAAGTTCACTTGCCCAGTGACTGAGGTGGGAGAGCCTTTTCCATCGTTCTGATCTCCTTGTCACCAAGATTATCAGTGGTGCCGTTTCTTGCAGCTGAAACTTTTTGGAGAGGTGTAGATTGTAATATTGAGGTCGGAGGAGTGGCAAACCACAAACTTGGGGCATATTCTTGATGTTTTCCAGGTTGGGGTCAGGAGTGACTTGTTGGCATTGGAGTATTTTCTGACATGCAATATCATCTATGGTCAAGGAGTCAGTAGAAGGAAATGGGGATGAGGGGGTCAAGCCATGAGGAGACGTGTCAAGAGTGTGAGCAGATGAAGTGCGGGCACTGTTTAATGGGTCCCACACTGAGGGAAAAACAGAAGACCCACCAGCAACAGGTGAGACAGACCCTCCCCCAAGCCGAGAGAGCGGAACCATAGATGCTAGAGAGGATGAGGCTAGCCGAGGCAAGTCACTTTCAAAAACATCATCATAGAAGAGAGTGTCATGAGACTCATTGATCTGAAGAGGACTGGAGTTCCAGAAATTCCAGGCTTGGGAGAAGGGAGAGTCACCAAGGAAGACACAAAGATGGCCTTGGAGGGACAGTTTCTCCTCATAATGATCATCACGCAACTAGACAGAAGAGACACAGCCCCAAACACAGGCAAGGTGAAGGTCCGTCCGACGGCCAGTCCAGCACTCAAAAGGAGTGACACGTTGAGGAAGGGGATAATGAGGAACACGGTTCCACACCCACGTCATGTACAACATGGCTTCATAGGCGAAAAGAGAGTATTGGCCGGAGGCAGACAGAAGGGAACGTACACCATCAGCCAAGATGTGGTTTGTACTCTCCGGCAAGCTGTTTTGTTCTGGCGTGTAAGGAGCAAGGGTTCCATGCAGATACCACCAGGTTCGAGGAAGCGAGACATGGAGACACGAGACTCACTACCCTGATCACATCGAGATTCATGCAGCAAGTGCAACAAAGAACGATCGGCCTGAGGAAATCACGATTCAAGGATGTCGGTAACTTCACTCTTGTGACGCAAGGCAAAGACCCAACAGTAACAAGAGAAGTCACAACACATAGTGGCCAAGGCCCCCAAGGAATTCATGAGGGAGAGGACCCATGACATCAGCATGCAGCAAATCAAAAGGATGGGTTTTCACAGATTCCGCAGTGTTGAAGGGAGGATAGTGCATGATTTAACCGAAAGGAGCCGACGGGGTTACTACCAGATGAGGTCGACTTCAGAAAAAAAAAATACAAGCATAGTTAAGGCACGTAGCAGAGCACGGTGGAGGAATTTTTGAAGAGTCGAGCCAAATCGCAGGTTGGCTATGCAGGCGGTGAGCAATAGCCGCTATGTGAATGTAGCAGAGGTGGTGGTATAGGAGATTGACGTGGTCAAGAGACAAGGTGGGAGAAATGAGGAAAATGGGTAATGAAAGACGAAGGAAGAGACAAAGGTTTACAAATGAGGCGATCACAGCAGAGACTACGAAGAACTACCCAGCCAAAGGAACAAATAGAGACAGTGCCAACACCACGACTGGACAAGAAGTCCATGCCCTGATCATCAAGGGTGGTCATGGACAAGAGGGTGACCTCCAAATTAGGTACGAACAGCGCATCAAGGAGAAACAAGTTCCCACCAGGAACAACAGAACACATAATGTTGGCATCTTAGATAGGGAGAAGCTGACCAGACCCTATACGAACAAAGCTGATGGATTGATAAGATTTCATGTGGTGGGTGGCCCTTCAATTGACGATCCAGAAGCCACCAGACATGAGAGCAGATGGCACAACGAAGCAGACGGTAAAGTTCCAGATTGTGGAACAGCAGAGGAGGAGGACAAACCAAGTTGACTGGGGACAGTGTGAGACTGCCAATTCTCAATCCATAGATGGTCACGAGGCAAGGCACCCTGGAAATCCATGGGAAACATGCCACAAAGGGCTCCATCAGAATCACAAACGAAAGATATGAACAGCCATGAGAGCAAAGGTGCAGAAGCATAGTGAGGCGATGCTCCAGGGCACACTCTTCCTTATGGAATTTGGCAGGACGAGGGTCGGAGAAGTTTCCATCATCGGGAGGCCAGGCAGGGGCACTGTAGTGCACAGAGGGCAGCCTATACTAGGCAGGTTCAGAGGCTGGAGGCACCCAAACCAAGGAGTGGGACTAAGGTGTGGCCTACTACAAGGATGCCATGGTGGTGGTGTAGGTAGCAACGGAGGAGGGCAACGTTGAGGAGGACGCTAGGACCACGGTGACGGCTACAGTGGCCACTACAATGCATGCCTAGTGGACATGAATTTTAGAGGAAATGTGTGTTTTGTTACGACAATCAGTGCATTCAGGCGTAGAGTTTTCAGAGGCCTCGCTGTTTGGGGAGGTCACTGCTCGAAGAGCAGCGGGGGCATCAGCAGCCTTGCCCCCATGGCTGCGACCTTTACCCTTGCCGCGGCCTTGACCACCAAACCAACCTCAAACAGCTCCCTAAGAGGATTGTACAATCATGGTGGGAGTAGAGAAGGTAGAGGGAGAGGTGGATGCTTTTGCAGGAGGAGAGGAAGAAGAGGTGGTGACTACAGTAAGAGTAGGGTGGTGAAGATACTTGTTCTGCAGGCTGCTCCATCGGTCCGCAAGGTGGGCCACAGTGTACTCATAGAGAGGGCCAATTCCAAGAGGGGAGTTTTCTGGCACTGGCTCAAAAACAAGGTGCTCAAGTTCAGCTTGCGACACACGAAGGTACAAGTCGGAGACCTTAAGAATAAGACTAGCCAAGAAGGAGTGACAGCTAAAAAGGGGACCTGGAGCAGCCTTGCCCAAATTACAGAACTGGAAAAGACTACATTCCTGATACTCATCAGGCAACTCATCCATACGCATGTGCAGCTTTTTAAACTGCTTCTTCATTGCACTCTGGGAAGTGTGCCTAGTCACAGTTGTTTTAGGGTGAATGAGAGCATATGCCTCCACTGGATTTGCAGGAGTGTGGCGTGTTGTGTCAGTTCTGTGCGTACCGATGTCTTCAAGAAGGTCCTCAGGGCTAAGATGAGAGCGTGCAGTGCATGAGGTACCTGAGAGGATTTGGGAGTGAAGGGAGGATTGGCGAATGGATCAACTGGGGAGTAGTTCTCTAGGAGAAGTTCCCCCTGAGCCCAAGAGCTGAACCAAGTCTCCCAAGAAGAGGAGAGTTAAAAGGTGAGATGAAGCGGTGGGATTTCAAATTCCTTCTGCCACTACAGCAAGAGGGTGAGAGCAAGAGAGGCGGAAAAGCTAGGCAGGGTATGAGCATCATCCACGGCACCCGCCACACCAGAGGAGTCAGTGGAAGATGCCTCATCCTCAGCAGGCAATATAACACCAATAGCGGAGACTATACGCAGACGTTCCATCACAATGTTAGCCACGGTGATGGCCAGCTCCATCAGGTCCTTGATGCCGTTCAAGAGCTCTTCTTCGACCCGCCGACATGCCGCCTGTGCTTAACTAAGGTCAGCGTGAAGTGCCTCAATGGTCTCTGTAGGCCTTGGCATGCTGAAGTCTCATGCAAGGGCAAGTGAACGATGCAGTGCAAGTGCAAGAGGAGTGAGAGTGCAGACGTGTAGGAAGAGAGAAGTGTGGGAGTGCTCACCCAACAAATGGTGTGGTAGCATGGAGAAGAGAGCAGCCACCACCGCTGCAGCTGATGATGCAAGTACAGCGACCCACGTAAAGAATGCAACCAGCAGGCAAGAGAAGGCTGTCACGGTGGCCCCAGCGATGACTGCAGTCATAGACGCAACAAGAACTCTAGTGGTCACGTGCCAGGCGAGGGTGTGTGCTGCCCTTGTGTTGTGAGAACTGCAGCTGCGGTGGATGCAAAAATGGAGCTGACAGCACCAGATGTAGCATCAGCTCCAGTGGCTGCCGTAGTAGCCACATCGGATGAGGCCACCATCACCTGTGTAACAATGTTGGCAGCGGCTACCGAAACAAGTGACAGTGATACTTCTGCCTCAGTATCTGCGGTGGTGGCTCAGCTGACTGTAGTACTCGTGGGAGCCCTGCTGGCCCTGGCGGTTGTCAAGAAGGTGGCAGCTGCGCCGACAGCCGCATCAGGAATGGCCCTTGCAAGGCTGATGGGGTCGGTATGGGCAGGAATTCCAGGCACACGGCCTGGGACATCGTGGACCGCCAATGCAGATGCGGTGTCAGTAGCAAGGGTTTGTGCCTGTAGGTTGCATACATGAAGGTGGATGAAGGGATAGGGAGTGGCTGCAACAATGTCGGATGCATGCAAAAATAGTATTAAGGGCAAAGTTTCCTGGAGTGATGCACCGGCAGTGACAATGAAGGCTCCAGGGAGTTCAACTACCGATGGATGCCGGCACAAGAGTGAATAGTACAGTGCTAGCTGCCGCAGTGGCAATGCGGCTGCAGCGGCTGCTGTAGTAAGTTGGACTGGCTCACAGCAAAAGACGGATGTGCTTGTGACAGTGGCCAATGCCGCGGTGGTAGATGCTGCCATGACGGCCTATGTAGCAGATCAAACTGACCCTCAGCGATGAACAGCTGCGGTGGTGGCAGCGGTTGCTGCCGCAATGGCAGTTGCTATGCGGTGTCCACTACACCACGTTGAAATAGCCGGTAATAGTAGGCAGCCCAAGAGGACTAACAAGTGAGGACGCTGGCAGCAGTAGGAGCAGACACTACAGCCACCGTCGTTACTCCGGTAGCGACAGTCAAGGCAGCAGTTGTGGACGTGGCAGTGGCAGGCACAATGGCATAGGTTGCGGCAAGCGTGGAGACCCACAGTGATTGTGTTTACACAGAAGCTGATGGCGATTGCAGATGAAGCCACGACTACAACAAGACAGCTGCAGAGATGGCTGCGGACGCATCAACTGAGAGGATTGAGGATGCGAGTTCCACCAGAACTGGTTGTGGCTGTGAGCCCGGGCACACAAGTAACGGCGTGAAAATGAGCTGCGATTGACATGGCACCAAGGAAGGTTAACCTAACCATCGGCGTGGGCCAGACATGGGTCAGAGAATGATGCGGATTGGGGCTTGTAGGGAGATCCCCATGTGACACATACGCGATGGATGGAGCTTGTACAACTTGCATTGAGAACCAAGGCAAAGAGAGTGGGGGGGAGGGGAGCATCTAAGGATAGGTGAGCGTGCACCTCACTATTGTTGTATTTTTGCCCCTTAGCATGCCCGAGGCGGCACTGGGAGGCGTCAACAAGCCGCTGGAGGGGGAAAATCCTTGCCAATTACTCTATCTTCCTAATAAATGATTAAAATACAGATTGGATTAAAATTACTAAAAGTGGATGAGTTGCTGAATCCGGTGGAAGTTATTTCACCAGAATCGGACAAGGAACGAGGGAAATATGAGCTTCCAAAGTTGGGATGTGTGCGGCGGCTCGGGGAGTCGGCCGCGGTTTGACTGCTGGTGAAAACTCCACCGGAACGAGTGACAAAAATACATCTGGTGTTTTTGCCTCAGAGGACCGCCAAGTCGCTCCGGCGAATGATCTGTCAGTAGTGCAGACTCTTACTGAGGGACTTAGCCAAATTCCTGGCTCGGAGTCCAAAACTCAGTTGTATAGTTCATTAGTTGGGGACTTCGTCAAAATTCCGACTGCAGGTCCGCGGAAAGGATTTGAACCACATCAATCCCCATCACCAAACTCGATGATTAACTCATCAAAATACACCCCAAAGGCACAGGGACACCACCACTATGTGTAGGGACATCTGTGCCTCTGGAAAGGCGTTTTAATGGGTCCTTCATGTATGAGGGCGCCTCGGCGGACAACATTGTGCGCACCGCCGACTGAGCAGCTAGATTGGGGTGTTGCGCTTTGGCTGACGTAAGAGGAGCTATAGTTAACCAAAATGCACAAAGTTTGGTGAATTGGGAAGCTTGTGACTAGCCCTACAACTTTTCAGTTCATGTTTATGTCCAAAAACAAATGCATAATACCATTATGCTCTTCGAAAAAGTGACTGTCTCACAACTCTTTCCAAATCCCACTTACATAGTGTGAGACGACCACAAAGCTCACGATTGGACTCAAGACTCGCACAAAACAAAGCCGTGAACACAAGTGAAGACCCGTCGGGGCACGTTGGAACTGCCACCACGCAGAGCAGTTTTTGACAAAGGGTTATGGACCCACAGCCCGTACTGGTCTACACATCGCTCTGGCTTTCGCGGCGGACGGGATTATCGCCACGGACAAAATCGCCATCACACTCTGAGGTCCCGAAATGGAATACTGCAAATGGCACAAAAGGAGACACAGCCCATCCACAAGTATGTAGGTGGCCCATGCTTTGGGCTATGGAGGTGGCACTTCAAGCTCCACCTTGCGCATCAGGGGTTGTTGCAGGTCATGAAGGGAACGGAAGTCCTCGACGAAGCGACAGTGATAAAAGCGACAAAGGATGCCTTTGCCAAGACAAACATGGAGGCACTCATGTTGTTGGTGTACGGTACAGTTGAGGCGTAGTGGACCACTTCTAGGACTACACGTCAGCAACCGAGGCTTGGCAAAAGCTCTTCTCCATCCATCAATCCAAGTCGCTTACAAACAGAATATTTGTAATAGAGCGACTCCTCACGGTGAGAATCGGGGAGGGAGATAATTTCATCACCACCATGCAGCACACTGAGTTGCTCGACTCACATTGCAATGACACAGGATGGAAGAACAACACATAGCCATAGGCAATGGTCCTCCTCATGGCCCTTCCTGGCAGTTGGAGCCCGTTCATCACTGTCTTGGGAGAATGGACAGAGGACAAGTTCACCTATGGCGTGGCCGCAGAGTACATCCGCAATGAGGCATACCGATGGAGCTGTGGGGAGTCCTCGTGTTCCTCATTGGCCCTTGTCACAAAAATGCGTGGTGGTGAAAGCAGGGACAAAGGAGGTAGTCGACATGGCGAAAACAAGAAGAGCGCCAAGAAGGGTGCGTGCTGCAACTGTGGCAAGGAGGACCACTAGGCCCGTGAGTGCACCGAGGACACAAAGGACGGCTGCAAGTACGCCAAAGGCAAAAAGGCGCTTCTGAACGGCACTCAAAAACACTACCTCAAGAAGGTAAACCGGCGATACTTTGACTCCCAAGCAGAGGAGCTCGTCAGCAGCCGAGGCTTGGCAAAAGCTCACCCAGGTCGAGAAGGTCAAGTTCATCAACTACACCAAGTCCAGCAAGTCCATTTTGGTTGTACACAACAAGGTCGAACCGGCGGCTGGCCAGGGAGACGTGGACGTGGAGGTGGTGGTTGGTGGGAAACTGGTGGAACGCATCATCAAGGAAGTGCAACACGTACCTGAATTGGATGACATTCTAACAGTATGCCTCTTGATGGACAAGGGGTACGAGGTGCTCTTCAGGGGAAAGGGGGCAGTCATGCGGAAGGACCGTGGCGACGAGACCGTGCAGGAGGCGAAGCGCGAGGGAGACCTCTACATCATGGAGACCAAGTTGATCCCCGAAGCGACAGATTCAGTAGACTTGCAAGAACGCGCCGTCAACCTGGCCAAAGGAGTGGGAGCTCATCTGGAGCTTTGGCACCAAAGACTGGGGCATTCCTCACCCATTGTCCTGAAGGAGATGGCAAAGTGCAAGCTGGTACGTGGCCTTGTCATTGACATTGTGGAACAGATGACAGATGCAGCAGTCCACAAAAAGTATGAGCCTTGTATTTTGGGCACGATGCGGCGCAAACCGTTCAACGAGAACATGAATAACGCCTTGAACCTTTTGGAGGTGGTGCACACCAATGTGTGTAGACCATTCAAAATGGCATCACAGAGCGACACACATTGCTTTGTCACTTTCTTTGATGACTCTTTGTGTACTTCATGAAGCAGAAAGGCGAGATCTTGGACCGAATGAAGGAGTATGTCGTTGCGGTGGAGAGGCAAAGAGACCAGAAAGTCAGAGCACTATGCAGCAACAACGGCGAAGAGTATGTGGACGTAGCGGGTGGATGAAGCAGCAAGGCCTAAAATGGGAACAAAATATGGCATATTCACCTCAGTCTCATGGCGTGGTAGACCAGGCAAACCAGACGCTATTGAACATGGTACGGATCATGTTAGTGAATGTGGAAATGTAGCAAAGCTTCTGGACGGAAGCTGTGCGTACCGCGAGCTATACCATCAACCTCACCCCTACAACATTGCTGAAGGGAAAGAGTGATTGGAAGACTCTGCACGAGGTTTGGAGCGGGCGCAAGCCAGGTGTGGTGCACCTGAAAGTGTTCGGGTGTAAGATGCGCGTGATGGTGCAGGCTGTGCAGTGGCGCAACAGCAAGCTAGAGCCACGGGCAAAGTCATATCTCTTCCTTGGCTATGAGATTGCGCATAAGGTGTACCGGCTCTACGACATGCGCAAGGAGGAGGTAATCCACAGCCAAGTCATCGAGTTTGACAAGCAACAAAGCTACATCAGCAAAAACGATGTGGGCATGGTGGACTCTCCAAAGACGAAGGAGTGGTTCCAACGACTATGAGAAGGAGCTAGCGGACACCGAGCTTGAGGATGCGGCATCGAAGTGCGGCGGTGCACCAGCAGTGGCAGCCGACACGGAGGACTCGGATGGAAATCAAGCTGATGAGGAGATCCGCCAAAAGGATCCGGCGGATGAGGCACAAAGGATGCCAAGGCGTGCACTCCTGGCGGAGTATGCATCAGGCGTCGGTGGAAAAACCACTGGATGTGCCGCCAGTCTGGGCGATATTTCGTAGGGGCTGAAGAGATCCTCAGGGAGCCGTCTGGTAGATGATTCACCAGAGCGTGCAGAGTCGGAGGGTTTGTGGCCGAGTGATGAGGTCCCACCAAAACTGCCACACTGTAGCAGGAGGCAACGGAGAGTGGAGAAGAGTTTTGATGCAAGCACCGGTTGATGGATAGACATGACGCGGTGCATACTGACAGCATCAATGGAGTGGACAACCATGCAAGAGGCACTTGCACGGCCCGCAAGGGGATCAATGGGACGCAGTCATTAAATCAGAGCTGGTGTCCATCATATAAAATGACACGTGGGAGCTGGTTGACAGGTCGAAATATGCCAAGGTCATCGGCTCAAAGTGGGTCTTCAAGACCAAGTTCACAAAGGAAGGTGTGGTTGACAAATACAAGGCACGACTAGTGGCAAATAGATACGTACAACGTAAGGATGAGCAATAAGATGGGACATTCACTCCTATTGCCAAGTTCACAAGCATCTGGATGATCCTTGTGGTGGCAGTCGTGAAGGAAATGGAGCTCCATCAAATGGACATAAAGACGGCCTTCCTCAACATCATCATCGACAAAGATATCTACATGGAGGTACAAGAGGGCAAGGTGTGCAAGCTGTGAAAGTCCTTGTATGGGCTAAAACAATCACCCAGATGTTGGTACCAAAATATGAATAGCTTCATGGAGCAACTCGGCTTCAAATGTTGTGAGTTGGATCATAGCATGTATGTGCTGTGCGACAAGCAGCTCCGTCGGATCGTTGCACTCTACGTGGACAACCTGACTTTATGCTTGACGGATCTGCAGAGCCTATAGTGGCTTAAAAGACAACGGCTCAGCTGAGCAGCAGATTCCAGATGTCGAACATGGGGGAGATGGAGTACTACCATAGGATCAGCATCAAGCAGAACCGGAGGACGCGTACGCTTGAGCTGGGACAGGCCAAGTACGTGGCTGAGATGTTGAACCCATACAGCATGGAGGACTACAAAGCAGTTGGCAGTCCAGTCTCCAGGATCTGTGAACTGAGTGCGGCAATGGAACCACAAACAAAAGACGAGCCAAAGGATATGGCAGGAGTGCCCTTCCAATCGTCAGTGGGTAGCGTCATGTACGCCATGGTGGCAACTTGACCAGAAATGGCCTACGCGGTGGCCAAATGAGCAGCTATGTGGCTGATCCAGGACCACTACACTGGAAGGCGGTCAAGCGCATCCTCCGCTACCTACAGGTGACGAGGCACACGTGCATAAGGTTTGACGACAAAGGGCAGTCGGACCCTTTGCATCTGGTCTGCTACACGGATGCAGAATATGCTGCCGATGTGGAAAAGCGGAAGTCCATTTCTGACTATGTGTTCTTCCTCGTTGGTGCAGTGGTCTCATGATGCAGCAGAAAGGAAGACTGAGTCTCCACCTCCATAGTAGTTTTGGATTACATCACGTTGGCCGAAGTGGTCAAGGAGGCGGTGTGGCTTTGCATGTTGCTAGGGGTGCTGGGCATGGCACAACAAGGGGCAACAGTGGTGCAGGAGGAAAAATCCGGTGCAGCACTTCAGGACGAAGCACAGTTCTTGTTCAAAAACAACCCAACGTAGCACTTGAGGATGAAGCACATTGACGTGCATTACCATAACACACGATAAGGGACAGGTGGTGTTGCAGGACTGCAGCACGCGCCACATGCTTGCGGATTGCTTGACCAAAGTGCAACCAGTGGATCAGCACATGAAGAGTGTGCCCAGACTTGGGATGACCAACTGTAAAGGGCTAGAGGGCACAACGGAAGATGAGTAAGAGCAAGCAAGAGCAGTGGGCATGGAAGGTGCAAAGGAGAGAATGTTGATTTTTTTCCCTTCGAATGCTCGAAGCGGCATCGAGAGGTGTCAACAAGCTACCAGAGAGGGAAAATCCTTACAAGTTACTCTAGTTGTCGAGGAGTGCTCTACATCCAGCTTAAATTCAAATTCTTCAACAATGACGAGTTGTTGAATTCGGTGGAAGTTGTTTCACCGGAATCAGACAAGTAATGAGGGAGATATGAGCTTCAAAAGTTGGGGTTTGCACGGCAACTTGGGGAGTCCGCCGCGGTTTGACTGTCGGTGAAAATTCCACCGGAGTGAGTAACAAAAATACATCTGGTGTTTTTGCCCCAGAGGACCGCCGAGTCGCTCCGGCGAATGATCCGCCAGAAGTCAGTAATACAGGTTATCACTAAGGGACTTCACCAAAATCCTGGTTTGGAGTCCGAAACTTAGAAGTATAGTTTGTTAGTCGGGGACTTCGTAAACATTCCAACTGCAGGTCAGCGGACAAGGTTTGAACCACATCAATCCCCATCACCAAACTCGATGATTAACTCATCAAAATGCACCCCAAAGGCACAGGGGGCACTGCCACTATGTGTATGGATATCTACGCTCCCAGAAAGGGGTATTCATGGGTCCTTGATTTGTGAGGACGCCTCGACGGGTGACAGTGTGCGCACCGCCTACTGAGCGGCTGATTCGGGTGCCACACTTTGGCTGAAATATCGGGAGCTAAGGTTAACCGAATCACACGCGGTTTGGTGAGTTGGGAAGCTTGTGACAAGTCCTACAACTCATCAGTTCGTGTCCATGTTAAAAAACTAAAGCAAAATGCCATTCTTCTATTTAAAAAAGTGACTTTCTCACAACTCTGTCCAACTCCCACACACATAGCGTGCGGTGACCAGAAAGCTCACACTTAGAAATTGCACCACAGAATAAAGAAGACCTTTCGGGCCACGTTGGAACTGCAAACCAGTTTCTGACAGCTATTGCATGACAGCAGCGAGGTCAGGCCGCCACCCGGGGGTCGAGCCCAACCTCTTGGTATGAAGATGGCTACTGACCAGTTTTTGCCACAGTGACTACTCTTGACATATGTGCCATTTTTCTTTGTGCCTCTATTGTTTATGACTTGTATCATGTGTCACATTGCTCTCTCTCTCTCTCTCTCTATCTCTCTCTCTCTCTCTCTCTCTCTCTCTCTCTCCTTCTTCTCCCTCTCTTTCTTCTGTCGTGTGCCGTGCCGGATGCAATTTTTCCACAACCTCTACAAAAAAAGCCATGCTTTCCTAGTAGTTTGCCTCTGGCTGGTGATGGCTGAGCGCCTGTCTTTTGAATCTCTAAACAGATTCTATCGGATTGTGGTGGCGAGTTCTTAGACAAGATGGACACTTTATTTACTCAATATAATGTTTATAACCGGCTCTTTGTCCCTACTACACCATAGTACAACGGTGTGTCCAAGCGCTGGAACCACACCATCAAGGATGGGATCTATGCCATGTGGTCTGAGTGCAGTCATCCAAAGTCCTTGATGGATTCTCCTACATGACATGGGTTTGGAACCGTCTGCCGCATGGTCCTCTTCCATACCATGTCATGCCGTACTAGACATGGTTTTGCCATTGCGCTGATTTCCATATCACTCACGTCTTGGGGTCACTAGCCTTCGTTTGGTGCACCAAGGACAAGCAAGGATCCGAGGCACACAATCGGATCCGAGGATCCGATTGTGTGCCTTCCTTGGCATCTCCCTGTGGTCGAAGGCTTGGAACTTTCAGGAACCCTCTTGAGTGTCAATGTGCTCTCTTCCTTGAGGCTCTTACCTACTGCAACCTGCCCAACATTGTGTCACTGGTCGTCAAACACGTTCCCGCCTATGTCACTGATTGGGCTGACTGGGCACATGCACACCCAACTGGCAGTGTCCAAAGTGGAGAACCTGGCAGGAAGGCCCTTGGCCAGAGTGTCTAGGCAGACTACAATGAGCTGCATCCCGCATGCCTTATCGACCACAATTTGGTCTTTCATGAGTTCTTGGTCGCTTGCAATATCCTAGCTGATCTCGTCATGGTCAAACTGAATCCTGAGGTGTGTGTTCTGGCCACTCGGAGCTCTCCCTCAACAGCGCCTGATCCAGGCATTTTAAAGGAGGCATAACTGTGGCATGCTGCTTGTAAGGATGAGCTGAGAACCATCCGTAAATACATTTTCTATGAGCTTGTTGACCTCCCACTTGGGTGGAAGGCTGTAATGCCAAGTGGGTCTTTCATAAGAAGGTGAATTGTGACAGTGTCCTGGATCACTACAAGGACCACTTGATGGCCAAGGGGTTCTCACAGGTTGAGGGTATGTATTTTACTTACACGTTTGCACCCGTTGACCCTATGATCATCTCTAGTACCCTGTTTCGGACTACTCACCACGACTGGGAGCTGCACTAGATGGATGTAAACAATGTGCTCCTCAACGGCATTGTGTAGGAGGAGATCTACATGGTTGAGCAACCAGAATTTTAGGTCGGTGATAAGTTCTAGTGCTTGTGCAAGGCCTTGTACAGCCTGAAATGGTCAGCACGGTGTTCAAACCTGGAATTCATTGGTACACTAACATGTGCCGGCTATGTTTAGAGTGACGCCATCCGTCCCTCTTTCTCAGAAGGACACTTGAAAGATTTATCACCATCTAGGTCTATGTGGATGACCTCATACTTGCACCTCCTTTGACGGAGGTCATGAAGGAGGCCACTGCAGTCCATTAAGCTGCCTAATGGATGAAGGGCCTAGATCCTGCACCTGTGTTCCTTGGGATGGAGATCGTATGTGATCATCTATGACTGTTTCTCTTGTTGCATCAGGCACGCTATGCCTGTGTTGTGGGGGAACGGTTTGTTGACATCCTTGCTGCAGGTTCCATAGCCTCCACCCCAATCACACCTGATGGAAAGGATGCCATGAAGGTGGATGATACAGCAAAGTTTGGAGAGACAGTGGATGTAACCTTGTACGTACACCTCATTGACTCTTTGATGTCTTAACAACGAACACGTGACCACATCGCCTTTGCCTTCAACCTCCTTGCACATTTTTTGTAGTTTCCTTGGGCAGGAGTACTTCATGTTCCTATGCAAGTGGTGCGAAATGTGGTTTTGACACCTTATCTTGAACTCTGATTTCACCGGCAATGTTTGGTGGTAGTTGATGGCTACACGGACTGTGACTGGACCTGGATCCCTAATGGGCACAGCCGGACAGGCTACATGTTCCTACTAGGTAGTACCGCTGTGTTGTGGCTCAGGGGCAAGCAGGGTTGCATTGCATGTAGCTCATCTAAGGCTAACTATGTTGCACTAGAGACTGGAGCTACTGAGGCGATGTGGCGGTAGCGCCTGTCTTGTGAGCTGCATCAGTCTGTGCCTTAAATTGCGTTGTGGAAACCAGAGTGCTCTTCCTATTGTAGAGAAATCTGGTGTGTTTCACACATGCAAGAAGTACATTACTGTTCAGTATCATTTTCTGTGTAATCTTGTGGAGAGACAGGTGATCTCCTTCACCTGGGTCTGCACGGACTTGCAGCGGGCTGAATTCCTGACCAAGGCACTGGCGAGCGGAAAGTTCATGGCCATTTTTTCTGTCAAGATTCGCCCCTTGTCTGAGGGTGGCTGCGAGTGGGGTGTGTGAGTATGGAATGTTGAGCATCTTGTCGTGCACCTGTGTCAGTTCCGCACGTGTATGGACATGCGTACCATCGGGTCAAGGGGGGGAGGGGGGGAGGGGGGGTTATGATGTGGGTCGTCCCGGTCTGTTTGTACAGCTTACTTTGACCACTCAGCTGTGTCCATGCTCATGAAAATCCATGATGCGTACTCAGATGGCATCGTAGCACCAATAGGTGGTGACTCCACCCACAAGCAGCTACCACACAGCTGCCACGATGCTCCGGTTGCTTGCTGGGGCGCAAAAGCTTTTGCAGTAGACAGGCTCTTTAGCTTGATTTCCATGATTTGCATTTTTTTTCCACTGATTGGCTCCAGACATGTTTTTGTGACCACTCATAGTGTCCGGCTTGAGATTGTGCATCTCTAGATTCATGTGGTGTTATGTTTGAATACCTGTCCGCAGAGTTATGAAGGAAAAAAAATTGTTTTAGGCTCGTTCTAGGACAAACTAACATGGCTGCGTGCGTCACCCGCCTTGCAACACGGCAGGTAATGCTTGTAAGTTGTAATTTCTCTCTTCATTCAAGCTATTGGAGATTTTGACACTTTGTGCATCTCCCCAACCTAACCCTTGTTTTTTGCACCTGCTTGCTTGCTAGTGTGTCCGCTGACTGGGCAGTTTTGCCATGTTAGTGGCAGCAAGGCTAGGAAGCTTCCTAGTAATGTCTTGCTATGTTTGTCTCTCTAGCTATACCTCTGCCATAGTCATGTTGACTATAAGAATTTTGCAACATCAGCAGAAATAGTTTTATGAAGCTTCCACACAATGTTTCATAAAATTACAGTATCAAGGCACTTGCTCAGCTGCGCAGCAGAGATGCAGGTGCAGGAGCAGCAACATGAGATTCATCATTGAAATTGCAAACTGTGGAGGAATTTCCATAAAATTATGGAATAGCAGCTTAGGAGCAGCAGTGGCAGCAGCAACAACAAAAACAGCGACTGCGGAATTTGTAGCAGCTGCAAGGCCGGCGCAGCCGTGAGGCTAGTGCGACCGTTGATGAGACCAACGAGGCCAGTGATGAAGCCGGCAAGGCGGGTGCAGCTGGTGTGAGGTCAGCGCGAGCAAGAACAAGACCGCTGAGGTCAACATTGAGGCCAATGAGGCCGGCGAGGCCGGCAAGGCCAACTAGGCTGAGAACGATGCCCGCAAAGGTCGGAGGCCGGCAAGGCCAGTGATGAGGCCAGCGGGGCCAGCGATGAGGCCAGTGAGGGCCGGTGATGAGGCCATCAAGGCCCGCGCAGTTGGTGGGGTTGTAACGAGGCTGGTGAGGCCGAAAGGGCCAACAAGGCCAACGGGGTCGGCAGGGCTGACGATGAGGTCAACAAGGCTGGTGGGGCCAGCAGGGACAGTGGAGGCTGTCAAGGGCGGTAGCCGGTGCTAGCGGCATCAGACGTGCATTGATTTCAGGAGTAGCTGACCACCATTGATGTTAGTATTACCAATAGTAGCTGTAGCAGCATCGGCAACAGCAGTAGCAACAACAGCACCAGGGACCGCAACAAAGGCAGCAGGGACAGCAACAACAGTAGTAGCTGCAACATCAATGGCAATGACAGCAGCAGTAGCAGCACCTTGCAGCAGCCATGGAAACAGTGGCTGGGTTGTGTTTGGTTGGGCTAGGCTCCCCTCTCTTTGAAGCCATTCCACCCTGTCTCTTAGGGAAGGGGTCTTGGGAGGAAGGTGAGTGTCTTCAATTTCCATTATCGCATTTCCGATGTCCACTAGGATAGGGGAAATGCTACTATGTTTTGTTCTGGTAGTAACACCAGGCTTTCAGCCTTTAACGGCTCTATATTTGTTTCTCACGCCAACTTGGGCTGGGAAAATGCTGTTGAAATTGTGTCATGGACAGAGGATCTGAGTGCTACACATGGCACCCACTGGCAACAAGGGCAAGGGCCTTTTGGACTTGGCCAGCTCCATATTATTGGAGGTGATTAGTCCGTGTGTGGGGCTGATCAAGGGATTTCAGTCGCAGAAAGTAGAGATTTAATGATATCAGTGGTAGCAGAGCACCTTATTGGAGGAGATCCAACATGTACTATTTACCCGTGCAGGCGTGCACCACCAGTTAGCACAGACAGTTGAAAATGTTGCATCAGCAAAAAATTGGCAGTCTACGTCATCCGTTACTACCGCCACGCTACATCACATCCTTCAGCTGGAGTACGTCACGAGAGGGAGTGGCAGACCCTATCAACAATGTAGAGGAGATTCCAGTGGACCCACGGTCAAGGAGATACAAGTCCTAGAGGGGCTGAGTGATCTCTGTCTCGGCATAACCCCCAGAACCATGGCAGATTGCACCACTTTCCGGTGGGTGATGGCATCAGAATTTGGGTGTATCCCCCTCCCTTGCCCACCAGCGCCTGCCCTGAGGTCACCCTCCCCAAAACTGGTGACAAAGGATGTAAAGACACCTCCTCCCAGATACACGAGCAAGGCCCGTTTTGACTCGTGGGAGGTGAGATTTCATGTGTGGGCCTCTGCAGAGGGGGTATGGCAGGGCGACTCGAGAAAGTACCAGACCGTCGACCTCTGGTAGGAGCGCAGGCGATGCAGGGCCTGGTGCATGTAATTCCACTACAGCTGGTCATCAACTCCTGGCCATTCTGTGGCAAAAATGCGACCAGTTTGGGGGCCGATCCTTGCCGAGGCTAGGAGTTGGTGCTGAACCTCTTTGCTGCAGAGACCCATGTGACGAGGTTGCGTCACCTTGCCCGGTTTAACACTCTCCACTAGGGAGTGTCCGAGTTAGCAGGTGACTACTGGTCGTGCGCCATGCCCCTCTACACCTGCCTGGGGACGTTGGGGCCTTCGCAGTTCTGCACTATCAGTACCATAACTCTGGGGGCCCTTAACTACTCAGAAATGTTCTTTGAATTTGACATCTCTGTCCTTGAGGATTGACCTGGTAGCATTGAGCTCCTTCCTTGGACACAGCGATAGTTCTTGGAGAAGACAATGGCCAGAGAGGCAGCCCAAGCACACCAGTCAAGCCCTCTCATTGCAGTGACAACCGGGAATCCAACAACCACCTCTTCATCCGCCTCCCGCTCGCCCTCTCCCAGCTCCCCAGTGAGAAACCTTTGGTGGGTTGGAGCAACCACCTAGGAGAATGGGAAGATGGGATGTGCTAAGGGGCAGAAGCATGGGGTTATGGCGGGTGGTTGCAGTGCCCACTGGGGGCTCTGTGGAGGTTCTGTGTACCGGTGCCCAATGGTACACAGAGTGCCAGCTTCCCCTCGACTGGGACACGATCACGCGTGGAAAACATGCTGCACATGCACAGCAGACCGCTACCAGCACAATGTAAGAGAGCCATGCCACGGTGAAAGCAGCAGCTGAGGCGCCACACTGTCCAACCTAGGCCTTGAGCAGCACTGACCAGGATCCTTTGGGACTGCACAATGGCAGAGCTCCTTCAGCTGCTGGCACTCCGCCTTGAGGGAGGTGCAAGTATGGTGAAACATTTGAGTGGTTCAAATTTAGTGGCTTTGATGGAGTCTGTTGCTCATGATAATGCATGTGGGGGAGCTCAGTCTATGTTTGATGAGGATGAGAATAGGTCTGATATGACTGCCAGGCTTCATGAGCCATGCGCATGTCCCTCGCTCTTTGGAGCTCTCCGCCTGGAATCCAGCAGAGTTCAAGTGCTTCATGGTACGTTGTTAAGTGAAAAAGGCAGGTCATGAGGCGAGTAGACTATTTAATTCGGTACCGCTTATTGCATGACCTGTTGTTGCGCTGAATTTGTCATCTTTGGTTTTTTTGGGTCCATTCGAGCGAGTCCTACCTGTACAGAGATTTGTGGTTGTTTGTTTTGACGGTCCGTATGGCCCCCATAACATCTCCTACATTCTCTATTTCCTTACTATTGAGTTTAATGTGCCCCTTGTTTGTGCTTTCTCCAGTATAGACCTTCTCATTGAGCACTATGCAGATTCTGAAACATTGTATGCCCGCAACACTCATGCCGTTGTGCTCCACGCGTCCATTATGGATGTTCTGTTCTATGTGCCCCAATGCACTCGCTCTTTTTCCTCTGCTCCACCCTCTCTTACAGTGCACGTTTTTGTCACTGGTTTGCTCTCACGTGAGAGCATGTGCTGCATTATTGCATGCGTCATGTGATCACTGAAGCTGTGTCCAAGATCATCTGGATACAATCTTCTCTCAGTCTTGATGCGGCTTCTTTTAAGAAGCCTCTCAAGACCGAGCATCTCATCCGTGCTCAAGGTAAGATGCAACACTGCACATACCCGGAATCCACATGCTGGTTGCTACGCCATTGGAGCTTGTCCACTTGGACATAACTTTTCCTCTCCCGATCCATTCACAGTCAAATTGCATCCGGCACGTTCTTGTTGTGACCGAAGACTTCACTAAGATGCAGTCGGTCTACAGCATCTCATAAGATTGACGATGTAACAGTGGTCCGCCTGTGGCTTTTCATGGTTGAGCATCAGCCCCTCAATACTCTCCATACTTCCCACTTGGATCATGGTGGAGAGTTCCTTTGTGAGATTGACATGTTCTTTGCAGAATATGGTTCCTCTTACCAAATCTCCGGCCCTGCCACAACCCAGCAGAACTATGTGTCCTAGTAATTGAACCGGACCATGGCGGATGCATTCTATGCCATGTGGACCGAGTGCCATCTCCCTGAGTTCTTTAACTTTGAGAGATTTTCCCACACGACGTGGGTCGTGGTCCCTTGCATGGGCATGTCATCCCTTAAGAGCTCTGGTTTGGCAAGCATGTCAACTTCCGGCTTGCATTTGTTTGAGGCTCCTGGCTTGTGTTGAGTACATTGAGTATTTTCAGGGCTCCATGATATCCTCGCCTGGCTTCATGTGTGACTTCCTCGATATTGCACCACCAGGCATTCAGGTCAAGGCTTGCTGTTTTTGGGACCCTAAAAATTTACCACATTGTCAAGTCAAAAGATGCCCTCTTCTTTGAGGAACACACCTACGGGTACCTCTCCCATGTCCTTGCTCTGGCTTCCAACCATGTTCCTAGTTGTGTGGATTCCCAAAAAAAGGGGGACTCTAGGCTGGTTTATGGGTTCATGCGGGCATCCCCACCTATCCCCCAGTTTCCGGCCAATGACAATCCAACCTTTGTGGCTGTTGGGCTGGTGGCCTTGTCCAGTAGCCACTCTTCCTTTTGTGCCTGCGTCCGCCCTCATTGAATTCCTTGCTTCTACCCCTGGGTCGGATCATTTGCTTTCATGCCTGCCTGAGTCTCTTGAGCCTGTGATTGCATCTTTTCCTGCTCCCAGTCCTCCATCTGCATGCAAGCCCATGGAAGTTTCCCTCAACACTGTCTTCTATTCCTACATCCCTTCCATTCCCTGAATCCGTGTCTGAATCTCCTCCCGCTTTCTCACCAAAGGTGACCACCTCATCCTGGAGGCGATTGGACGCCTCCAACCGCTGTACTATAGGGTACAATGGCCTGCTGCCTCGCTGCTTAGACGTTCGACATGTAGCATTGAGAGTATTGATCCTGGCCTAAAGGCCCCTGGACTTCGTGTCCATGCGGCTCATGCTGATGTACACCCAATGTACCCCGAAGGACACGAGCTGGTCACAATCAAGTCCACAATCACAGGTGATGCCACAATCTGGCCTACACGAGACACGTGCATTCTGGCCACTTGAAGTTCTCCTTCGACATTCTTAGATCCAGGTATGTTGGAGGAAGCGCTCTCTACAGAGGATGCGACACGCTCACACACCACCTGTGAGAATGAGGTGTGTACCATGCAAGTGTACAGTGTCAACAAGCTTATCGACCTTCTGCCACAGCAGAAGCCATACTTACAAAACGGGGCTTTTGCAAGAGGGTGCAGCCAAGTGGCTCGTTGAATACTACAAAACCCGCTTGAAGACCAAGGGATTCTTACAGGTAGAGGATGTTAATATCATGGACACCTTGGCTCCTGTTGGTGTTATGATCACAGCTTATGCTCCATTCAGTATTGTGGTACAGGATGACTGGGAGCTACTCCAGATGGATACTAGCAATGGGTTCTTCCATGAAACTCTGCACAAGGAGATTTACATGGTACAGCCACCTAGATTTGATGTCGGCAACAAGGTCTGGAACTCTCGCAAAGTCTTGTATGGCTGAATGTGTTCGTTTTTGTGCTGGAACCAGGAGACCATGGGAACGTTTTGGTGCACAGACTCCATGTAAAGCAACACCGCTTGATGTTCGGCGGTCGGCAAATTTACTGCCTAATCCGCGCCGTGTGGTGTGCATGAATTTTGGAGGAGTTTGAGCTTCTGATTGGTTTGCTCCGTCTTTCCATCAGTGTGAGGATGGAACGCCGTAGATTGCTGGACCCGACTGACGTAACACGTCATCAGTTCACGCCAAAAACTGCTAGTGAAGCGGCCTCTCTGTCGCTGATGATGGTACGTGGCACGTCGTGCAGCCGCAAAATCTTGTTTAGATACAGCCGCACTGTCATCTCTGTGGTGACAGTGGTGTTTGTCGGAATGAAGTGCGGCATTTTGGAAAATTTGTCCACCATGACAAGGATGGCGTCATACCCCTTGGGTGTTGCAGGAAGACCTGTCACGAAGTCAATCCTGATGTCGGCCCATGGTTCCGTCAAAACGAGTAGGGGTTGAAGTAAACCAAGCGGCCACGTGCGATGGAATTTTTTTCTTTGACAGGTGCCGCATGATTTGTAGAAGGCCGCCACGTCGGTTTGCATCTTGTCCCACCAGTAGTACTTTGCTAGCTTCTTGAGTGTCTTGTCCTCGCCAAAGTGTCCACCTGGAATGGTGTTGTAGCATTCCTCCGATAGCATCCGTCGTAGTTCGTTGTTTGGAGGAACGACGACCTGGCGAGTGAATCGTTGTTGCCCGTAGGGATCGTCGAACCAAGACTTATTTTTTTTCTTACCCGTCAAACTCCTCGTAACGCTTCGCAAACAGTCTCGTGAGGTACGGGTCTCGTTCGAAAAGCAAAGCACTGATATGGCCATTAAATCTAGTCACCGACTTAGAGCATCCACTGGATCTGGTTTTTCCAGGCCGGTACCTGATGTCGCAGTCGAAGTTGGACTTGAGGAACTCCATCCATCGAGTCTATCAACGGCTTGGATTTGGCTGGGTCTTGAGATGTTTGAGGGCATGATGGTCGGTGCGGAAGTTGCATCACCAGCATTCCAAGTAGCACCGCCATGTCTTGAACGCATACATGAGAACGAGCATCTCTTTTTTGTGCACTGCGTACTTGAGTTCCAGTCCGTGCAGTTTTTACAACTTGTACAGGACCAGTTGTTCTCCACCGGAATTTTGTTGGAGGATAACGGCTCTGATGGCTTGATTAGACGCATCGGTGACCATGATGAAGTCCACCATCGGATTTTCCAATGATAAGGCTGACACCGAGGTCAGAGTGTTTCCCAAAGAGTGAAACGATTCTTGTTTGCTGTCTCCCCAATTCCACTCGGTGGCTTTCCAGGTGAGATCAGAGAGAGGCGCTGACACTCACGCATAGCATTTTATGAATCGATGGTAGTAGTTGCAAAAGCCCAAAAACACATGGACGTACCAAACATTTGTAGACATCGGCCAATCAGCAACCGTGTCCACATTTTTTGGGTCCATGATGGTCCGTCCGCCGCCGATGATGTGGCCCAAAAACTCGATAGAATGGCGACCGAAGTCGTGATTTGAGAGTTTTCCAAAAAAAATCTCCCTTTGTAAAATCTCGCGAACGTTTTGGAGATGTCAATTATTCACCTCTGGGGTGCGGTTGTACACCACGATGTCGTCGAGATATACCAAGACAAAGTCGTCAAGGCAAAAGATGTTCATCGCCACCATAAGTGTTGCGGGTGCCTTTGTGAGTCCAAACGTTATGACGGTGAACTCAAAGTGTCTGTATCCAGTGCGGAATGCTATCTCCTCGATGTCCTTATCAGATATGTCGATCTGATGATAGCCGCTACTTAGGTCGACTTCGTTGAGAATTCGGGCCCCACGGAGCTGGTAGAAACGTTCATCTGCTCACAGGAGGGGGTAGTTGTTCTTGATGGTCATGTCGTTCAACACCCGGTAGTCCATGCACATTCGCATTTTTCCTGTTTTCTTTTTCATGAAAAGCACTCGTGCCACGTAGGGGGACATAGGGGGCCTGATGAACCCCTGACCGAGCATCTTGTCCAGTTGCTTTTTTAGATCGGTCAGCTCATGATCACTCATCTGATAGGTCCCCTCCACGGTCGTTCGGCTGCCAGCATTTAGGTCGCCGTTGATCGCCGTTGCATTGTGGTGAAAACTCTTGGGGTCGTTCGTCAGGAAAACCCCCTTCAAACTCCTTGATGAGCTTCACAAACTCCTCCGGTACTACTGCGAACTTCTTAGGTGTGGAGGTTGTGGGTATCACTTCGGTTGCTACAATCTCTTCCGCTTTCCCTGCTTCCACGTGGACTAGCCCCGCTTGGGCTCCGCGCTTTAGATATTTCTTGGCCACGTCCAGAGATATCAGTTGGTGTTTTGTGACTGTCGCACCTTCCTCTACTGCTTTCCGTAACTGTTGCTGCATCATGAGTCACCTGACCAGAAGTAGGTATCGCTTTCTGCCATTAACACCGATGTATACTGCTCTGCTACTCATGTCGACCTTCGGATTGTGCCAGTAAAGAAAATCTCGCCTAAGGATGATGTTTTGGTCGCTCATTGGGAATGTCCTCTAGACCCTTACATGAGCAGATCTCCGATGCACCTGAATTTGTTCGAGAAGTCGAAGGATCTATAGTCATCCATTAACGGTTTTTCCTTCAAACACTCCCGGTTCGGTCTGCAAATCAAGCTACCGAACCGTGTCATTGTTGACAAAACTATGAGAAGCTCTACCATCCAGTACTGCGAGTTCAGCAACTCTTATAAACTTTCGGTTGCACTCGTAGCGGTATTATTGGTTGGTTGTCCTCGTACCCCTCGTCCAACTTTGGAATCTCAAGAACCCTCATCTGCGGCAATGAGAGCCACTCAGATGGGTGATCGATAGGCGCGGATATTTCCAATGGACAGGAGTCTTGCTGTTTACTCCTGCCCTTCGCCGTTTTTTGACTCTTCACTCTTTTTCTACGACTTTCCTCCCTTCTTGACCTTTTGTTTCCGCTTTCAGCAGTTGCACAAGATATGGCCCGGTTCTTTGCACGTCCAGCAGAGCCATTGATTGTGCTGATCGACGGTGTCAATCTCCATCCAAGACGAGGTTTCCACCGACTACAAACTTCCTCTACCATGGTAAGGATTGTAGCTTTGGGATCGCCAGCTATTGGATTCCTGCATTTGAACGTTGCAGTTGACGCTGTCAATGCGGTCGGCTCCTACAATCACGAAAGTTCACCCTGGATGCCAAAAACGGCAATTTCTCACCGAATCTCTCGTTTGACGCTGTTGTTGTAGTAAAAAAATTGATCGTCCAGAGGGAGGTCATTGCCGGTGATAATTCCTCAAAAACGTTGAGTGTACTCTGCCATGCTGGACTGCTGACACAGACGTTGGAGTCTTTACCGTGCGTCAGACTTCTCATTCAGCTTCCCAAAGCAAGCGAGGGTAGCACGCGCAAAGTCGCTCCACGTTTGTGGCCGCGTGAGGGAGTCATGCCATATGAGATTTATCTTCTCGGTAGGTAATACGCTTGCGGTCGGCGATGTGAGAGCGGTCACGTGAGCAGTGAATCCAGCCCCGTCGGTCTCCTACTGCCGTTGGATAGCCTTTAGATCAGACCACAAACTCAAAGCCATGCCACGCAAAAGCGAGGCTGTGAATTCAATTTTCTCTTTGCTGTTGTTGACCCGAGCAGTGGTGAAGTACATCTCCAAACTCGTCAGCCACATCCTGACCGTCGATCCCTTGGAAGTTTTGGATTGAAACGGCCCGGGAAGTGCCAGTCAAATATGGGGTTCACTTGAGAGTTGCAACTTTCTCTCGATGAGCATTGCTTTGCACGCAAGGGAAACTCGAAGCTCTCCATTGCCGCATTGAGCTGTTGGAGTAGATGGGTGTTGAGGCTCTCCAGTCCTAATAGTTTCTGGTACAGGTATTTGTTGATTTTTGCTTGTTGGCCGGTGCCTCCCATCGTGCCAAAAATCGACCCAATGGGCTGCGACGGAGGCGAAGGATTTGCCGAGCCCGAGGGGTCAACAACCGGATTGGCCGTCGGGTTCATCAGTGCTGCACAATTTGTCACGGATGTTGTTGGTGCCGCCTGGTTTTCCTGGAGAGAATCGTTGTCCGTGTGCTATTGATCCGCCGTCGTCGGAGTTCTCGCCCGGGACTGCTGCTCGCCGCCGGTTGTGCTTGCTCCATTCACCGTTGTCGTCGCAAAGTCTGTGATCTTCTGAACGGTGGAGATGCGCCTACGGCTTGTGCGAGGTTGTCGCCAGGTACTTCATGTGTCGGTTGCCCCTCCAGCGCCGCTTCGCTCTGATACGAAGTGTTCTGTCGAGTGGAATATAGGTGGTTCACAGGGATGAGGTGCGGGTCAAAAGACGATTCGGGTGTTTGGGACAAATGGATAATCCGTATTAAGCAGTAAGTGTTCTTCGATGGCAATTGTCAAGTGCGTCGAGCACATATATATAATGCCAAGAATGAGGCATAAGTCAGGTCATTGGCGTTCAAGCCGAGTGACGCATGCGAGGTCGCGCCTTGAGTGGCTGATTCGAGAAGCTCCGCCGAGAATTTGGGGGTTTCAAGAATATCACGGCTCTTCTTAATAAGAGTCTAGCACCTTTGAGAAGTGGATGAAACGATAGCAAAACATTGATATGGTTTACGACACTTCTGTCGACCATTTTGGAAAGTGGTCGAAGTTGTCAGAAACTTCTGGATCGGAATACCAGAGGTCGAGGCAGTTGGCCAAAATGCACTCGGCCGAACGGCGTAAAAATCCGGAAGTCATCGCGTAGTGGGCCATGATTGCAAGAACAGAAATGCCCACTTGCGAGGTTTAGGGACTCGTGTACGTCAGGGAAAAATCACATACGATAGTGTACAAATATGGGAGTTGTCACAATAAAGTGCCAACTCCACTTTGATTAACAAAAACATGTGGGAGAGGGTGGGGGGCATAAGACCCGGTCTATTGACACTCACAGACAAAAGGATCGAGATGCTTATTTTCCTGAAGACGCTCTTGGATAACACGTCGCTGTTTGTGCTCTCATTTTTATGCAACTTTACTATACGATGACACCAAAAACACTAATTCACTATGGGTACAGCACTATTTCAGACAAGAAAGACTTTTATAGTGTAATCAATTAGCCTTTCTATGCTGAAGTTTCTGCATCAAATATTCAGAACACAAGTGGAAAATGCACCTTTTGTTTAAGTGGTAGTAAAATGACTACACCAATGTTCTGGAAGGTGCTGAACATTACGCACTTGACTCATGGGTGGTGTTTGTGTATTAAAAGAAACAATTAACTACATATTCAAGGGAGACGGGGG
>SZWC01006490.1:26603-46490 GCA_023375785.1 Penium margaritaceum
ATGATGGAGGTCATCCACAAGGGTAAGATGGCTGGAGTGGTGGAGTGTCAGTGCTATATCTGACTCTTACAGGAGGTGGTTTGGGACTGACCGAGACAGTTGAGGTGGAGACACGAGATGAGGTACCACAACCATCAAAAGCATGTGCCAATTGAGCTGGTATTGCAGAGGCAAGGCAAGCATCGGGAGGAGCGTGAAATTTAGGAGTAGCGCACCCAAGAGTGCCATAGTTTGAGCACGTGACCGTGCTATAGGTGGAAGACAAAGATGAGAAGATGACGGAGCTCTGCCCTTTCCCATGTCCACCTTGTCCACCTTGTCCATCAGGTTTTCCGCTGCCTGAAGATTTGCCTTTGCCTTTCTTACAACTTTGGCCACTGCACTGGGTCACCAGAGAGGTCACTGATGTGGAAGAGGATGTTGAGGAGGCCTGTGCTGTGAACTAGAGGATGTCAACACCAGGAGGGGCATTAGCGGGAACAGTCTGGCGATGAGACGCTCGAGCTGAAAATATTTCACCTCTTTGAAGATGTCCGAGAGCTCAGGGATGAGGCTGTTGACAACGTCGAGAACATGAGGGAGCGGGTCAGTAGCTGCCTTGCCAAGATCGTAAAAAAGACAGAGACTGCAAGATTAGTAGACATAAGATGTCTCATCATCACGCATAGACAGTGTGTTGAAGTGGACAGTGAGTACGCTCTGTGCTGCGTGTCCAATCACTCTGGTGCGTCACTTTATGAGGGCATAGGCAGCGGCTGGATCAGCAGGCATGCGGCGTGTGGTGTCAGCATTATAGGACCCAAACTCATCAATGAGATCGTCAGACCCTCGCTCAATGAGTGCACGAACAGCTCTGGCTACCTCTGATTCAATGGGAACAAAGGGAGGATTGGCTGATGGATGGGTGCATGGTAGCATTCTCAAAGATGCTTTTCCAGTGCAAAATTGCTAAGGTATGTTTCCCTGGATGAGAAAGTGAGGCTGGGAGTGAAGTGCGACAGTGACGTGTAAAGTCGCTTTGGCGTTGCGATGGCAATGCAAGGGTTTTGGCGACGGCTGTGCCTACGGCGGCAGCAACTGCGAGAGGTTCAGACTGAATCAGACTGACTGCAAGGTGTTGGATGTAGAAGCACGTGAAGTGGAGAATGCAGCAGCAATGCTAGAAGCAGTGGACACAAAGGGAATGGCGCATAGTGTGGGCAGAAATCAATTGAGGACCAAATCAATGATGTGATCAGCAAAAGTGTCCTGGTCATCTTGTTCACGAAGTAGTCTCTCTCCTGCTGTGCATTTAGCAGAAAGGGCTGCTTGCAAGGCCGTGCGCTCGTGCTGCAGCTATGCTAACACTCTCTTATAGCTGCACGTGTTGTGGCAGCAACTGTGGAGGAAACAGCTGAACTGGACAATTGCTGCCTTTAGAATAGAAAGAATTTTGTATGGGGAAGATGAAGCTGACTATGAGCCAGAGACAACTGGGAAAGAGCGGGAGTGATGAGCGGACAATCTGTGTGCAACAGTTACAACTGGCTATGCTTCACCAAGAGGAGCACGTTGACTGTAAGCGAGTTCTATGGGCAACAGAAGAGCTTACAAGAGATTGGAGCGTGCGTTAATCTTTTGGGGGCGCCGTGGCCTGGATGTTCTACGTTGTCGGGGCGTTGATTGAGGCTGACAGGCAATGAGCCGTGGCCTCTCGCTAACATCATTCTGCTGGGTTGAATTTCTCGCCAGGGTTGTAGCCAGGATCTTGGCAACATACTCGTGACCATTGCTCTCGCTCCGCTCTTGCTCTGTAGTACATCACATCGTCTTTGATGCGCGCATGCTCACGAGCCAAAGTAGGCGACGTTGGCACATGCTCGATGTCCGGTGGAGATGGCTCAGCTTCCTTCTGGGACACCTGACAAGTGTTGCTTGCCGTTGGAAATGCTCTAGTGATATCCAATGTTGTTGATGATGAGAGCAGACGAGTTTTTTGCTCTAGTAATGGAATAGCTACCAAGCAAGCAACAAGGCTGTCTGAGTAGAGGATGTCACGAGTAGGAAGCGATACTGCAAGCAAGGCGAGGGTGCAACAAGGCGGGGTCGTAGTCAGAATAGGGCTGCTTAGAAGAGGAAAACTTGCCATGGTAGCAGAGATGCAGCTGCCTTTTGAGCAGCGAGTCTGTGAGCATACAGGGAGAGGTGAGCTAACCAAGCTGCAGCTGAGTGGCAATCAGGATGCGGTGGCTGTTACCGAATGCCTCAGCCAAGCGCAGGCAATGACCGAGTCCGTCAGACCCAAGGTCTGTCGGATGTTGGCCTGTGCTGGTACGACGGATGAGTGGCGGTGCAGCACATAGCATTTTTTAGTCAGTTAGGGTGTAGCTTTAGTTGCTATGAGCTGCGATTGGTGTTAAGGAGCTCAATTTCTGTTGAGATGTCGGACTCCTATTGCCCCAATGTCTAGAGTACGCACATGAAGCAGCAGCTGCCAACTTGATGTCTCAAATCAGTAAGAATCCTAGATCTGGGTGTGGATGCATTTGGAAAGCTGCTGCAACAATGCGAGAACGTCGTTGCTGCCCAACGGCATAATTCCAGGGCCGAAGAGATGGCCAAGGATATTGTAGAGGGGGTAGTCACGATGGTTAATGATATCGTGGTGCTGTTGTAGAGGCAAGAGGGCCAGAGCCTCTTGTGACAGGCGCAAGTGCCAGTGCAGCAAGAGAGTTATTGTGAAGGTCATAGCATGCTCCTAGCCAGCAGGTCCGGTCCACGATTTAGCACATTAGAAGCAGGATGGGAGACGTGAGCCTCCACACTCTAATACCAGTAGGTGATGATGGTTGCTAGCATGAACAGGTTGACATGCAAGTCACGGGTGCCACATGGGCAGCCATGGAATGGAGCAAGCGGAGTCTTGAGTTGCATAGAAAACAACTAGACAGGAACAAGTGAACGAGTAAAAGAATGACGAGGTGATGTACGCATGTTGACCAGCGAGAATACCCACACAAGACAATAGGTGATGTACGCATGTTGACGTGGGGCCCGGACGCCATCCAGAGGTTCAACCTAACCTAGAAGCGAGCGAGCTTCTGGTGGTTTCTCACACTTCGGGATAGCCTGGTCATGTAGTCCCGAGGGATCAGCAACCAAGCATCACCTATTTGTCGCATGCATGACTGAATTACTCAATACCAGATCAACCACGAGCGCATGTGGATGCATGCTCTCCTAAATGAAGCTGCCAGGAAGCTTCCTAGCATGCTTGCCACTGACTGGGTGTAAGCGCTCAGTCAGCTCGCGGCGTCAACACATGTCAGACGTGAAATGAAAAGGGTTTGGTTAGGCAACACAAACATACCGTCAAATGTGATTCCATGAATGAACACATGCAGAAAGAGTTACAACAATGAGCCACAACCACCTAAGTAGCTGTGAGGCGTGGTGCGCAGCCATGAAAGCCAGGGGCACATTTGGCTGCGCACCAGGCGCAACTCGCACAACACTACGCCTACTACCAGAACGGCCCAGCCGAGGCCAAAACACTCACCCAGTCACAACTTCATGCACAGGCGTCAAAACAAAGCATCGTTTCAAGTAGAACGGCCAGTACGACAAGCCGGACACGTCCAGAATGTGCAAGGCAGGTCTCTTTGTGACCCCGGAACATGTCTCTGGGTGCACGGAAAAGGATCTAGCTAGGGCGCAGGTTGGGACAGTGGCATTGTTGATGCAGCATGCGGGAACCCACGCTTGTTGCTTAGTCTGCCCCCTTAGTCTCCTGCACAAAAGTATAAGTATGAAAGCTTTCGTTCATTACTCAAAAGTGCGTACATTAGAGTTAGCGCTATAAAGCAGCTTGAATGAAGCAATGAGTGATTAGGAATGAAGAATGAGCAACCAACTGAGACCCCTCCCAGTTTTAGCCTCACTTTAGCTCTGTGAGGCTCGTTCCTCAGAAAATCAGCCAACCAGGAAGACACTAGCATTATCCTGTTTAGCAGAGTTTTCCTAGGTGAGACGTGCCAGACACTAGACAGCCCAAAATCTGGGCATTGTCGGTTTTTCCTAAAAACTGGACCACATCAAGATAACTACGCTGCGAATGAAGATGTACAATCAGAATCAATAAGAATTTTAAATACTAGGAGTTATGGCTGCCCAAACTCAAGCGCCGGCTAGAGTGCTCCTGAGAGCCAACTACGACTTCTGATGAAGTGATAGCCATGAGTAGCTGCCAATGGAGCTGGTCATGCGAGGGTACAACATTAAAAGCACGAAGAGGAGGAGAACCACACGCTCGACTTCATGGCGACACTTTCACTCCAATGAACAATATCTTGTCGGCATCAGCGTCCATCAAGTCAGTTGTCTCCACAAGCATGTACACCAGCCAAGAGGTTACATTATGAGTCAGTGAGGTAGTGCACAGATCAAACAACAAGAATCCCTCGTGATCCAAATGTGTTAGTGTACATGAGTGTGGAGAAGTTATGCTCTTCCATGCTTCGATCGTACACTAAGTACAAGAACGAAAGGAGATGGATCACATGTGCAACAAGGATGAGTGACGAAAACCCATGCATGGGAAAGGTCACATTGCATGTATTCAGAGTATCAACTCGACCATACTCACAGCCTTCTTAATTGAGTTGCGCTTCAGCACCTTGGTGAGGAAGTCGACCAAATGCTACATAGTCTTGACCCTTACGATGTGAACGTTGCCCTCATGTAAGAAGCAACGTACGTAGTGATACTCAACATTGATGTGCTTTGTGTGTACATGGTGGACACCATTGTTTTCGACAGTCATGACGACACTCTCGTTGTCACAATGCAAGGTGATGGATGACACAGGTTGATACAACTCATCTAACAAACGACGCATCCACACACTCGCACATGCACTAGCGCCCAACGCCACGTACTCTGCCTCTTCTATGTTATGTGCAACACATTCTTGCTTCCCGCTACGCCATGACATTGCGGTACCTCCAATGAGAAAGATCCAACCAGAGTGGCTCTACCCATGTGGGCTCCATGCCCATTTGCTGTCATTGTAGCCTACGGCCACCACAGACAGCTGATGAAGGAATGTGAGGCCTCGGCGTATGGTGGAAACCATGTACCGTAACACGCAGACAGCTGCATCAAGGTTTAGCTGGTGTGGGACCTATGAGAATTGGGTAAGGGTATTCATAACAAAGGCAATTTCGGGCTGTGTGGTGGTGGTAAGAAACATGAGTGACCCGATGATGCAGACGAACGCCATGATGTCTGCTGCACCAGGCAAGGTGCTGGTGTCACTAGCCTTTAGCTTCGCCTCCCCGTTTGGGGTCATCGGGATGGAGACACTGGGGACAGTGGTAAGAGAATTGACAAAGCGGCCAGCGAGTGTCTGGACATACACTGCCTGATGTGCCCGCATGACATCGTGCGCGAGATCGCGCTCAATCTCCATGCCAAGAAACACCTACGTTGGCCCAAGATCCTCCATCTTTTAGGTCGCCTTTGGCAACTCCTTCACCTACTCGACAGCTGCAAGGTTGGGAGATGCGATGAGTAGGTCATCCACGTAGACAAGGATCTCCGCAAAGGGAGTCACAGGAGGAGTGATGAAGAGTGTCGGGTCTACAGTGTTACGGAGAAATCAGCCATTCAGAAGGGTATGTCTGATCTCGATGTTCTAGCACCGAAGAGACTGTTTGAGGCCATACAAGGCCTTCCACACTCGCAAGACTCGGACTGTTCCATCCTCAAAGCCAAGGGACGGTATCATGTAGAGGTCCTCACCATCGAGAGTCGCATAAAGAAGGACGTTGCTCATGTCCATGTGGTGGAGCTCCCAACTTTGCTGTGCAACTAGGATGAAGAGCGCCCGGCTGGTGGTGAAACAATCAATCGAGGAAAAGGCCTGGTCATAGTCAACTCTAGCAACCTGAGAGAAGCCCTTGGTGGTGAGCCGGGCCTTGTACTTGTCCATGATGCCATCTGACTTCCACTTTCGATACATCACCCACTTCGCCCCTATGGCCTTGCAACTAGGGGGAAGCTACACGAGCTTGTAAAATGCGTGCCTGTTGATGGTAGTGTGCTCGTTGATGGAAACGAGGTCATCCCAATAGGCAGCCTCCCACTGGTTTGCGTCGGGAGCAACACGGGCCTCACGTAGGGTCTGTGGGTTGGGTGCCAGTAGGGAAGGCCGGGCCATCAGCACACGGGCAGTGCAATGTCCTACAGGAACCTGGGCCAGAGTGGCGGAGAACGCACGACGATGCTTCTAGGAGATGAGGCTGTAGCCCAGGGCCGAGCCTGGGTGAATAACCTGAGCAACGAGGCCAAGGGCCATCAGGCCAAGAACCTTGATGCTGGGCTCACCACTCACAATAGTGTGAGGGGAGGAAGCCGTGTCAACGGGTGTACTAGAGGCTGGACGGGGGGGCCTAGTGCAAGGAACCGGGGGCGACACCGGCTTATGGGGCCGCAGAATTCCACTTGGACCACGAGTGTAGACCTAGTGCGTCGGGGTGCCAGTGACGGCAGAGGGAGCCCGGCGAGGATGAGGTGGCAAGGCGGGGGTAGGGGTCGAGTCCGATGCCAGACACATGTAGATCCACGGGGATGGGTGCATCGGAGGCCGGAACAGGGTCAGCCAAGGGGTCAGGCTGGGCTGAGGACTCAGTAGAGGACTCTGTCTCCAAAAGGCGTGGAAAATCGCCGCCAGGGGAACTGGGTCGCGTGGTGGACGGCGAGGGAGGAGCATCTAGGCCATCTGCTATCAGGTGTGTAGATGTAGGAGGGACGACCTGTGCCTCTCTAGCCGGAGCGAGGGTGCGACAAGGATCTCCCCCACATGACAACAGCGACAAAAGTAGAGAGGATGTAGAACGGACGCAAGGGAGATCACGAGGGAAGAGGTCCTAAAAGAACAGTGCATCGCAAGACTCGACAATGCGATGCCGGACCGGGTCCTAGAAGCACCAGGCCTTGGACTGATGCGAGGCACCGACGAAGTTGCAGAGACGGCCGCGGAGGGCAAGCTTGCCATCCTGGTGGTCCTTGGTGAGCAACATGCTGGCGACACAGCCCCAGACATGAGTAAACCGAAGATCGGCCCGCTGATCGTACCACAATGTGTACTGCATGGTCTAAGGGGAAAGGGGACCATGGGGAACGCTGTTCCACACCCAAGTCATTTAGGACATGGCCTTAAAGTAGAAGCCCTTGGACAGACAAGACTCGACATGCATGGTCCGGATAGTATCGGCCATGGTGTAATTCCAGCGCTCAGAGACACCATTCTACTGCGCGTCCCAGGGGCTGACATCTCATGATAGATTCCATGACTAGCAAGATAGGCAGTAGTATTGTCCATGTACTTGCCGTCATGGTCAGACCGAAAATGGCTGAGGGTGCAACCGCACTTGCGCTCACTTGCGAGGTTCCAGACACGGATGACGGTGGCCATGTTGCTCTTCTGGCAGAGGCAAATGACCCAACGATAGCGGGAGCAGCCATCTGTGAGGGTCATCACACACTAACCGCCTTCGACAACAGACGCGACCGGGAGAGGACCCATGAGGTCCGAGTGGATGAGCTCCAGTGGGTTCGTGGCCCGAGAGGAGGATGCATGGTAAGAGGCTCGATGCATCTTGCCCTGGGTGCAATTGATGGACTCGGTGTGGCAAGGCCATTGGAAAGTGGAGGGATCAAGTCCAAGCACAGGCTGAGTGCAGAGCATGCTATAGACAATATCGGAGTGTACGTGGCAAAGGCAACGGTGGAGGAGGTGCATGTGCTGTGGGGAAAGAACACCGGTGAAAGGCACATGTGCAATGTCAGACGAGGGAGGGGACACGGATGAAGGAAGTCAAGTGACGTGCCAGTGGTTGTCACGGCAAACAGCACGGAATATGACCTGACCGGACAGGCGAAGGGAGAAAGTGCCAAGGCCACAAGAGTGAGGGGACGTCCATGCTCATGAGGTCGAGAGCCCGGAAAGACAGGAGGCTGAGTTCCAAACCCGGAACATAAAGAACATCGGTCACAAAGATGTCATCGGACGGACCAGAAAACAAATGACGCCAACACCACGGACCGGCAAGATCTGCCCGGACCCCATCCGGACATCGTAATTACTCCCAACAGGAACTAGCACAGTGAACGCTTGGTGACAGGACGTCATGTGATGCGTGGTACACGAGTCAATGATCTAAGTGCCATCGGGGTCGCGGACTGAGGCCGTGACGTTACAATGAGCGATGAAACATGATGCGTGAAGGGAGACGGAGGTCGCAAGCTGGGCAGACGGTACAAATATGAAACGATCATGCCAGTCATCCAACCATGCGACATCATTCACATCTGGCCTCGAAGGACAACAGGCGACTTCCCCAAGGTCCCCTCGAGGGTTGGTCTTTGTCTGGCAGTGGGAGACCTCTCCACTAGCAGTCACTCAACTCGTAGGGAGTCGACGGGTGCCACAAAATGCGAGGTCACAGCTCCGGATGGGGAATACGTGCTCCACTGGCACGGAGGCTCTAGGAAGCATGCGGGCTGCGACGTAGCATACTGTTGCTGATGTAGCGGTAGTGCATACGACTGTGGCTACGGAGGGACATACTACTCTTGTTGCTGTTGATGGAGAAGGAACGACGAAAGCTACGGTCGAGGCTGAGGAGTCGGCTGTGGGGTGGAGTAGGTGGTGGCCAAAGTGCCGCCACATGAGAAGGGGGAACCTGTGGTAATAGTGGAGGTGCCAAGGTGATGCTCACGCTGATGGCGCAAGGCGACAACAATGTGGGCCTCGTCAGTAAGGATGGGGCACGTGTACCACTTGTGCCCCGTCTAGTCACAGTTGTGGCACGTTAGGGTAGTGCCACCGGAGGAAAAGTGTTGTCCCTTGTCCTTGCCTTTCCCGCCCTACTTTTCCTTGCGCTTAGCACTACCAGAGGTGGAAGTGCTGGGGGAAGGGATGGAGGAGCCACGATCACGGAAGAGCCACCGCGCTGAAGTTCTGTGTCCATGTGTGTTTCCTCCACGTTGAGGAAGTGGTCGTACGCCCACGTCATCAAAGTGCCCTGGGGCGCCAGCGCCTCGAGAATAGGTAGGCCGTAGGGTCCTAGGCTCCAACGCCTAGGACGCAAGTAACCGTCTTTTGATATTGATACACCTGCGGCTGCACTACTGTCTGTGCTGCCACAGTCAGAGTAGGAACAGGCTGTCCAGGGAGGACACTCTGGCCAGTGCTGGTTGCGGCAAGCATCTGGCGCAACTGATCGACTTGGCACTGCAGATCCGTTATGGGGTCTGTAGTGGCCGGGTCTGCAGAACTATCATGCGTGCTGGCGACATTGCCCTAACTGGGCGTTTTTGCTGCTGCTGAGGCTGCTGACACCTCTGCTGCCGCTACGGCTACTGCTACTACCGTTGTTGTTGCTGCTGCTGTTGCTACTACCGCTACTACTGCTGTTGTTGCTGCTGCTGCCGCTGTCGCTACTACTGTTGTTGCTGTTGCCGCTGCTGCTATTGCCGTTGCTACTGCTTATGCTATTGCTGCTACTGCTGCTGCTACTGGTGCCGCGGCTGCTACTGCCACGACAGTTGCTGCCGCTGCTGCTACTTGCGTCCTACGCCGGATTGGTGCGTAGTCTCCCCTCAGTTAAGACCTGGATGATGAAAGCCGTCCGATCAAAAATCTGAATGCGTTTCTCGCTGATTTGTGATGGTGGCAAAAAATGCTCTCCAGTCCAGGAAGTGCTGAAGTTTTAAAATTTATAACTTCAGCACAAGAAAACCAAGGTTGTCCAAATCAAGCGAAGTTTGGACCACAGTGTTTAACTGTGCTGAATGCAGTGGTGGAAGCCTTGGCTTCATAAGGTGACAAATAGTGCAAAACAAGCTAATTTGGTGCTGAGCTCAAATTGTTGAGAAAATCTGGATCTGCAACACGGGACGATTAATTCTGGAGGCTACAGACCACCAAACGAGCCGATCATGGTGGGAATAGAAATCTTGTGACCTAAGCTTTCCAACGAGCCTATGCGTGAAGATTTTTACGTCCGTTTGAGTCCGGTGCAGTCAGGCGAAGGGGACATGGGTGACTGACGTAATTTGCGTCTAAGTCTCCTCCTCGTCCTTGCGGCTTCCAGGAAGGTGCGAGGACGGGACAGTAGCTACAAGTGGTGCTCCTTCCTCCTTCCTCTCCCTCTTGGGTGTCTTCTGCTGCCGCTACTGCTCCTCTTGCTGTTGCAGCTGTGTCTGACACTAATACTGCGATTGCTGATGCTGTTGCGTCTCTACGATTACTACCGCTGCTGCTGCTACCACCGGTGATGGTCCTGCTACTGCTGCGGGTCACTCACACCTCTTGTTGACATCGCCACTTGCGTCGTCGCCAGCAGGTTGTCTGAATCGCTGCGGTGGCTGCTCACCTCCCTGTGTCAAACATGGGGGTCAGAGCTGCTGGAAAAAATCTGGCAGCATTTCCCCTGGCCCAATGGCTGTGAGAAAAACTCTAACGCCGCCATCAGGTAGGTCACTGCTGCCAAAGAAAATCCGGCAGCATTTCCCCTACACTCGCGCATATGGGAGGTCCGCCGACATAGTCATGAACTTGTACGCCACTTGTACTGTTGCTGTTGCATCTGTTGTGTTACGGCTCTGATACCAAAAAGGAACTAGCTAGTGCGTAGGATGGGGCAGTGGCATTCTTGATGCAGAGTGCCGTAACCCATGCTCGTTGCATAGTCTGCCCCCTTACTCTTCTGAACTAGAGTCAAAGTTTGAGAGCTCTGGTTTGTTACTCAAAAGTGCATGGGCCAGAGTTAGCGCTAGAAAGCAGCTAGAATGAAGCAAGGACTCCTTACAAATGACGAATGAGCAACCAACCTAGACACCTCCCAGTTCTAGCATCACCTCAACTCTGTGAGGCTTGTTACTGAGAAAATCAGCCAACCAGGAAAAGGGCACTTCGACCTCGGAGCCTTGGATGCTTACATGGTTCGATATAGGGACCTGTTTCGGTATCTGACCAACCCTCCGGCCCCGCCGGCCGATCAGACCAACCAAAGGGCCCAGTCGGCCAATGGCGACAACCTCAGGGCCAGTCGTCTATGTAGTGTCTGTCTCAGGCTCGATTCGGCAACATCAGCAGCCAGTGCTTGCCCATGACAGTTGGTGGGTAGGGAACAAAGGAACAAACAAGATTGAACTTGATATATTTGTAAAATACTTGGAAAAATTGTGTCAAGATAACTGAATCCAAACATGTTTTCCTTCCCTGGCACACGGTTTAGGATGTCACGGAATTGTTGGATGAATTCCCGGTGCATCATGCATAAAAATCATTCATCCGAGATAGTTGGGCCGGTAGTAGCCCGGCTATCTTTAGTCGCGTCGGCAACTGGCGGGCCCTCTCGTTGACCGCCTGATCACAGGCTCCGGTGCTAATGGATCCGGCCATGCTGGCCCTTGTGTTAGGACTAGGCAGGAACCACGGTCCCAAGGTCAGTTTATCCCCAGGAAAATCCTAGTATTATTCTGTCTGGCAGAGTTTTCCTAAGTGAGACCTGCCAGACACCAGACAGCCCAAAACCCGGGCGTTGTCTGTTTTGCCTGGAAAATGGACCATACCAAAACAAACACACTACAAACGCAGTCGTGCAGTCAAAATCAGCAAGAAAACAACTACGAGGAGTTACGGCTGCCTGAACTCAGGCGTCGGGTACACTACTCCTGAGAGCCAATTATGAATACTGATGACGTGACAACCAAGGGTAGATGCCGATGGAGCTGGTCGTGTGAGGGTGCAGTATCAGAAGCACGAGGAGGAGAAGAACCACATGCTCGGCTTCATGGCGACACGTCCACTCCAACGAACACCACTCCATCCGTCGGCATCAGCGTCCATCCTGTCAGTCATCTACACGAGCATGTACACTAGCCAAGAGGTCACAATATGAGTCAATGAGGCAGTGCACAGACCAAACAACACCCGGGTCTCACCTGACGAGCAAGGTACATAACCAAGCATCGGGCAACACGTCACGAGCTCCCGACACGTACACACTGGTTAAAGGATCTGGGTCTCCATGTCGTACTTGTATGACCCACCTGGTATGCGGGTCTTGGCCAGAGCCACCACAGGTCTCCTCGTAAACCTGGAACATGTCTCTGGGTGCCCGGGTCTTGACCACCAAGAAAACTCTAGCACCTACACACCCACAAACCTGGATGCCTGAAGGCAGCAAGTGCATCACACAAGCAATATTGTAGGTGATAATGCCATCTCGGGGTCTCTAAAAGACCTCTGGTGCCACAATCGATGTGTGGAGCGGTGTCAACTCAAATCCCACGCAACAAAACTCCTATACTACATGTGCTCCACGTCATGCTACAAAAACACCGAGCATGTGAAACTGATCATGACAGTCAAGCTCTCAACACCTCTAGAATGTGTATTGTGGCCGCCACTTTTGCACTTGGCTGAAGATCCAGCACTGTGTGCTCCATGATGTGTACATCGCCCCTACACTAGAGAGATTTTATTGAGATCAGTCACTTGCAGTGATAGTTGAGTAGCTAGTATAGCTCTGTGGCTAAGTCTGGACGTAAGAGGCCATGCACTTTTGTTGAGGTGCATTACACGCGATTGAAAATAGTCTTGTCCAAACTAGTAGAGTATCGTTTCCATCTCATTTCTTTCTGTACACATTGAAACTATTGAAGCTTGTGAGACTATGCAAGTGTGCCTTGCTTTTCATGAATCTGCCTTGCATGTTAGTACATCGGTTTGTTAGTTTGTTGGCCAAACACGCAAGTGACCTCTTGACTCCTTCCCTTCACACACACACACACACACACACACACACACACACACACACACCATTTCTGCAGGTGACTGAGCATGACTGAAACTATGGAGCCGTGCATCGCTGGCGTCTCTGCCGGGTGCAAGATCGGTGGGCTCGACCATGCTCAGATCTGTTGGAGCTGATATCTTACTGCTCCAGACATTGGGTGATAAGCCATATGATAGCTAAAACATGAGAGATACACTGAGAGATGCATGCACCACATACGCTCGTGGTCGATGTGGTTTGTGGTTTCTTGTACCTTGCATGCAATGCTTGATGTCTCGTTATTGCCCGGGTTCCTGATCCTACAAGGCCACACACTTAGTTGCTCTGAGGTGTGAGAAACCACGGCGGCCTTTTGGCCGACCGGTTTGGTTTGACCCCGGGGTGGCGACTGGGCCCCACAGTGGACTGTGGTGTGACACATGTGCAGTTGCACATTCCCGGATGTTCATGATGCCTCTGCCCGCCTGCCCCTCCTGTTTCCGCCCTACAGTTCAGTAGCTTCCGGTCGCAGCTGGCCCAGTCCCTCGGCACTAGAACTTTGCTGCCTCACAGCTCGGCGTTGTCCCTGCCATCGCACTCGCAGCGGCCCGCCGCACTCTCCGCAGCTGTAGGTCAGCACTCCGCTGCTCCACTGCTCTCCTCTACGCCTGTCACTTCTCGTCCAGGCCCTCTTCACGTTAGTAGCGCCACTGTGCTGCTGGCAGGCGGTCTCACAGAGTTCCTGATTTCAACACATCTCAGCAGGTGTGCCTTCCTCCGGTCTGCTGTGTCTCGAACAGCTTCAGAGCCCAGTAGGCTTTTCTGCACTGCGATCTTCTTCTCCCTCGTCTAACCAGCAGCAGTATCATCAGCCGCCTCTGCGGCCTCACTTGCAACCCTGGCTGCACCACTGAACACTGGAACCACCCCTTCTTCTCCAAGGGGGGCTCGTGATCGCTCACTCCAAGACGAACTCATTGACCGCCACGAGGAGGAGGCGGACATCGCACCATGGGCACGTCTTTGCAGTCGTTGTGATAGCCCTGGGTACCACCCTGGGGAAGACTGCGACCCTACAGAAGACGAGGCGCGTGAGGACGCTGTAGTGTACGCGGCCTACTGCCAGTCAGCCTCGGAGGACTCACCGACCATCCAAAACGCACCAACTACGGGGCCGCCACGTGAACTACGTCACCTCTCATCTCCTGTAAGATCTCCCATTTCCCATAGAACAAGTCGGAAAAGCCAGCGCGCTGCTCAAGGTGCAGCAGTTCCAGCTACAGCGACAACTCCAGCAGAGCAAGCTGAGGCAGCCACGAGTCGTGTAGCATCCCCTGCCGCGTCTCAGGCTACTACTGCATCACATGGACCTGATATTCTGATAGCTCTGGAAGCAACGCTTGTCTCCTGTGCTGTTGTCACATCTACTTTTGCTTCAACAGCGCGTGCTGCACGTGCACCTGTTAGCACTGTTGCTGGCAGAGCTGGTGAGGCCTATGCAGCAGCAGCCTCTGACCAGGGTCCTCTTGCGACTGCTGCAGTCAACGTAGCCACATAGGTAGCAGCAACAGCTAGTGTAGTCGCAGCAGCAGCAGCCTCAGCAGCCACTGCTCTCTCCAGCGCCGTCACCTCCATTCAGGTTTCCACTTCCCACGTGGCTTCTACTTCAGCATCCTCATCGTTTGGTCCTCAGATCCGTGTTGCGATCACAATAGCAGCGGCCTTCTCCACCCTCACAGGAGCTGCACTTGCTGGAGTTGCGTGTCTCATCGTCACCACCTCATCCTCAGTGGTAGTGCTTCCTGCTTCTGCGGCATCTGCATTGCCACCACTATTTGCACTACAGCGTTAGCATTGGTGAGCTTCCAGCCCCATGCTCCTTCGGCTCCGCTCTTGCTTCCTTCCTCCTCCTTCTGTGGCTATGCTCTTTCATCTACACTGTCCTACAGCTCCACTCAGCCAGGCTTCACTCTTCCTTATTTCCCACGTCCACTGGGGCAAGGGAAACGCTGGTCGACGATGACCAGTATGGAGCACTGTAGGAAGAACTATGCAAAGAGCGTGCTGCTCTTCAAGCAGCCCTCACTACACAGCGTGTTGCAAAAGAAGAATTACGTATGGAACAAGGCATTCAGGAAACATTCGCTGACCACATTGTTGATCTCGTGCTTAACCGCTTGCAACCTGTACTGCACACTACACCTACTACATCAGCCGCTGCTGATGTTGCTGTTGCATTCCCCACCTCCTCTGCTTCCGCTCCCAACACCTCTGGCTCTCTATCCTCCAACTCACTTGCTCCTGCAGCAGCAGCTGGAGCTACCGCAGCCAAAGCTATTGCACAACCCGCCCAACGCAAACCTGAATTTGACTCAGTGCCACTGCACTTCACTCCTAACCTCTCTTTTGCTTCATGGGAAGTTCGCTTTAGCGCCTGGACACAAGGTGAGCAGCTCTGGGAGTACTACCATGTACCCAACCCCGCTGCTGATCCTCCCTTTGGACCCACTGACTCTGAGTCTGCGCGGGCTGTGCATGCTCTCATTTGCGCAGGACCTGATGATCTCACTAATGAGATATGGTCCTATAACGCTGACACTTCTCGTCGCACCCCTGCTAACCTCATTCACGCCTATACTCTCATCAAGCGCCACACAACTATCACTGGACATGCTATACAAAGTGTCCTCACTGTATAGCTCAACACACTCTCCATACGTGCAGACGAGACCACGGATGCCTACTGGGCCCGCAACCTTCGTCTTCTGAAGGATCTTGGCAAAGTGGCCCCTGGCCAACTACTTGCTGTTCTCTCCATCGTCAACGGACTCATTCCTGAACTCTTTGACATCTTCAGGGAGGTGAAGGCCTTAGAACATGAGAGGCTTGCGGTCGAATGCGTGCCTACCGACTCTCCACCAGGCATTGGGGCCATTTGGGAGTTCACCACCCAACGCCTCGCTGACTACTTGAGCATCCTTCAAAACAAACGAATTCACCGTGCTACACTTGCAGCGGCCACTACCGCCGCTGCACTGCCCTCCACATCATCCTCCTCTACCTCCTCATCTTCTCCCTCCACCTCGGCCACAAATCTTCTCAACCAAAGTGGGGAGGAGGGGGGCTGCGGTTATGGTCGGGGCAAGGGCAGCGTCGGCTCGGGCTCGGGCAGCGAAGGCGGCCGTGGCAAGGGCAAAGGCACTAACAACACCTCCTCTTCACCTTCCACCTCTAGCACTATCACGTGATGGAACTGCGGCTCTTTCAGCCATTCTGCACCCAAGTCCCCGTTACCACCGGACAACGATCGTCTCGCCTCTGCCATGCGTGCACAGTGGGCGCGCTCCTCTGGTGGTTCTAGAAGCACCTCTCACACGGCCTCATCCGCCTCCTCCTCTATTCCCTCTGCCAGAGGGGCACCCGTCGCCACTGACGTTGCCGTGTATACCACCGCTGCTTCTCCACCCCTCCTCCCGTACCCTTGGGATTGGCCCCCGGGGTATGGTGGGTCCATCTTCTATGGTTTGCCATCCGGCGCCTTCTCTCCACCCATCTGGGCGTCTCCATCTTATGGTCCATCTTCTGGGGTTTTCATCACGCCGGATCTTCCTGACGATGAGCGTCAGTTGGACGCAACGCTCTCTCATGTCGTTCATCAGCACCACCTTTGTGATGAGGGAGGTGAGAGTGAAGGCTCTAGGTCGGAGCCTCTTGCGTGTGTTGCTGATGGGGCATTACGTGGTTGTTTGTCCGGTCATGTTCTTGGTTGTCCACCTCCCAATGTCTCGTTGACTGAAGAATGGCAATCAGTGCGTTTGTCTCGTTGCCTTGCTGCCTGTGATCAGCGCTTCTCTCTGCACGCAACCCTCGCCGCAGTGAGTCGTGACCCTTCTACTATGCGTGCTTCGGGTGGTTTCTGGATCCTTGATTGAGGTGCCACCCACCACATGACCTCGTCGTACATGTCCTTTGTCTCCCTTGGTCCTGTTGGCTCTGTTTGCCTTGTCCGCACTGGCTCCGGCCAATTTCTCCCAGTCCAAGGGGTTGGTGTTGTACGCTTCGTTGGCCCGGGGGGGGGAACTGTTCTTGCCAGATGTCATGTACGTCTTTGCCCTCAAACAAAAGAGCGACGTTCGCTCCACCCTTGAATCCTGGCTCCATCAGGCTGAAGTCGCGTGTGGTCATCGTCTTCGTGTCTTTCGCTGTGACCGTGGGGGCGAGTTCATAGGTCCCACCTCTTGTTTTCTATCCTCTCACGGTGTGACTGTCAAAACCAATGCTCCCTACACGCCCCTACAAAATGGTGTGTCAGAGCCGGACACTTGTTGATGGTGTTCGCACTCTCCTCATCGCTTCTGACCTTCCACCTGTATTCTCTTTTGAAGCCATGTCGTACATGAAGTGGATCTCGAACCGTGTCCCACACGGTCCCCTCCCGCGCCATGTCACCTCTTTCGAACGCTGGTTCGGTCGTCGTGCAGACCTCCGCCTCGCTCGCGTATGGGGCTGTGTCGCTGCCGTTTGGCTCCCCGAGGACCTACATGACAGCAAACTTAGTCCTCGTGCTCGCTTGTGCACCTTTCTCGGGGTCTCCACCATGTCCAAATCCTGGCGCTTCTGGGACGCCGATCGTGCCCGCGTTGTTGAGTCTCATGAGGCTCTCTTCTTCGAGGACATCTTTCCTTGCGACTTGTCTCATATCACTTCACCCTCTTCCTTGTCCTTGCTTCATCGGCTTGGGGGGGTGGCTCTCTTCCAGCCTCCGTTCTCGTTGATGCTCCTCCTGTTGTCCCAGACCCTTCCTCTTCACACCCATCTGATGTGTCCTTCTCTGACACCCCACCGAGCACTTTGCCTGCATCCTCATCCGACCCTTCTACAGCGTCTTCCCCTTCTTCATCCTCTCAGTCCGTGTCGTTGCCTCTTGGCGATTCTCCACTGTCTGCTGATGCCGTGGCACAATCACTTCCTGACACTGTGGCTGAGTCATCTCCACAGCTCGCCGTTCTCCCGCCACCAGTTATCTCTGGTGAGAGTATCACACCGCCGGTCACAGATGTGCCCCCAGTCGTATCTGAGCCTTACACTCGTGGGGGGCGGCTACGTCCACTTCCACAGCACTCAACCACACGGTCCGCTCAGCCCTCTCAGCGGCGCACTCGCTCTAGTGCCCCTCCCACTACAACTGGCTCCATCGCCAGACCAACTGGCCTTGATGCAGTGGGCCTCGCAATGGGAGTGGTTCATCCCAACTCTGCAGTGGGCTATGCACTCATGAGTTCTACAGTGCTTTGGATGCTTCAGTCACCGGCTATGTTGCCGCATGCTTTGCAGCCAGTGGTCTTCCCTCACTTCCTCCTGAGCCCACTACAGTGCGCCAGGCTAGGGAGGCAGATGATGCAGACCTCTGGGAAAAGGCCATGCAGGAGGAGCTCACGGCCGTGAATGAGCATGAGGTCTTTGAGCTTGTTGACCTCCCCCCTGGCCGCAAGGTTGTCTCAGCTCGCTGGGTACTTCGACGCAAGTTGAAGCCTGACGGTACTGTCGACAGATACAAGGCACACCTCACCGCCAAGGGATTCTCCCAGATCCCTGGCGTCGATTTTGACGAGACATTTACACCTGTGGGACGCTACACCACAGCTCGAGCCCTCTTGATCTTGGTCGCCTAGCACGACTGGGAGTTGGAACAGATGGACATGAACAATGCATTCTTGCATGGACGTCTTGACAAGGAGATCAACATGGTGCAACCTCTAGGTTTCACGGATGGCACGAACAAGGTCTGGCGGCTGCGTAAAGTCCTCTACGGGCTCAAGCAGACCCCTGGCTGCTGGAACCTGGAGATCTCAGCCACCCTTGAGAAGGGTGGCTACCGTCGGAGCACAGTTGACCCGAGACTCTTTTTGAGTGCACCATCGCAGTCCTTGGTTGCAGTCTTGGTCTACATGGATGACCTTCTTATTACATCATCCAGTCCTTCTACAGTTTAGTCTGTGAAAGACCTTCTGTAGTCCACTTACAAAATGAAGGACTTGGGTCCCGCTCGGGTGTTTTTGGGCATGGAGCTTGAGAGGGACCGTCAACGCCGAACACTGCACGTCCATCATGCTGCCAACATTCGCAGCTTGGGGGAGCGTTTCTCCTCCATCCTCGCTGACACCCCCACTGCATCGACACCCATGACACCAGCAGGGCAGCGTCTCCTGAAGTCACTCGACGTAGCCCAACTAGGGGAGACTGTCGAGGTCACCGATTACCTCAGTGTGATTGGGTCTCTCATGTACGTTGCCACCACCAGCAGGGCGGACGTGGCCTTCGGGGTGAACTTCCTTGCTCAGTTTTCACAGCAACCTTGACAGAAGCACCTCGAGGCTGCACTGCGTGTCGTTTGCTATGCACTGTCTACCGCGCGTGTGGGACTGTGCTACAGGTCACAACCCTCGATGGTGATTGATGGCTACATTGACAGTGACTCAGTCCACGATGCAGATGCTTGTAGTCGCACCGGTTACATCTTTCTCGTGGGTGGAACCGCTATCTCGCACTGGAACCGCTATCTCGTGGAAAAGCGGGAAGCACGGTTGTGTTGCGCGTAGCTCCAGTGAGGATGAGTACGTTGCCCTTGGTGCAGGTACGTGTGAGAGTGTCTGGCTTTCTTGCTTGCTTCAGCAGCTGCGCGTGCCCATCTGCTGCATCACTTTGCGCTGCGACAATCAGAGCACCAAGGCAATTGCTGAGCATGATGGCATGCATCATTCACGCACAAAACATATCAACATTGAGCATCACTTTGTGCGTGAGCGCATTGCCGCAGGAGAGGTCCAGGTCGTCTGGGTCGACACATGTGAGCAGTGTGAAGACTTTCTCACCAAAGCTCTGAGCTGTGGGACGTTCAAGGCAGCTGTGCATGTAGTTGGTTTATTGCATGCTCGCGATGCTCCTGACTGAGTTGACATCCTTTGCCTGTCCCTCGTACTGTGCTCCTTCGTGTGGTTTGTAGGGTGTTCGTCTATGGGTCATGGGGGAGTGTTACTTTGTTTGCCAAACACGCAAG
>SZWC01006490.1:87762-105634 GCA_023375785.1 Penium margaritaceum
GCTTTGTGCGTGCATGGAACACACCTGAGTTCTTGGCGATGGCCTCCGCACTCATGTTGTCACACTGGAGAACCACGGGGGGAATGGACTGACGCAGTTCACGCAACAGACGGACGAGCCAGACACATTCCGCTGCACCGGCGCCTAGGGCAACATATTCTGCCTGAGCAGTACTGCATGCGATGCAGCCCTGCTTCCCACTTCACTAGGACACTGCAGTACCTCCAATGAGGAAGATGTAGCCGGTGCAGCTTTTGCCATCTGAACTCCACGCCCAGTCACTGTCTGTGTACCCATCGAGCACAACAGACACCTGCTCGCAAAAGCACAGGCCGAAGCGTGCGGTGGATAAAGTGTAGCCCACACACCGGACTGCGGCCTCCAAGTGTTCGCTGACGCGGGGCCTGCGAGAATTGGGCGAGCAGGTTGACAGTGAAGGCAATGACGGGCCGTGTCATGGTTGCCAAGTACATGAGCGAGCCGATGACTCGTAGGTACAGGGTCACATCAATTGGCTCCCCCAGGTCTGCTGGGTCATCGACTTTCAGGGCGGCCTGCCCCTCAGGGATCATGGGCGTGGAGGCCGTGCGGACAGCTGCGAGGAGGTCGGCAAAGCGCTCCCCTGTGGTCTCTGCGTAGCGTCCCTGATGGACATGGAGTGTGCGACGAACAGGGTCCCGCACGATCTCCATCCCCAAAAAGACAGAGGCCTCACCAAGATCCTTCATCTTGTAGGCCAAGGAGAGAATGGCCTTGGCAGCATTCACTGCTCTCAGGTCAGGCGAGGCGATCAGAAGATCGTCCACGTAGACGAGGATGGCAGCGAGCGGTGCTGGGGAGTGTGAGATGAACATGGATGGGTCAGCATCACTCTGAACGTAACCAGCGCGTCTCAGCGTGCTGGTGATCTCCTGGTTCCAGCAGCGCGGTGACTGCTTCAGGCCGTACAAGGCCTTCCGCAGCCGGTACACGCGACCGGTACCATCCTCAAAGCCAGGTGGTTGGACCATGTAAATCTCCTCCTCAAGATCCCCATTTAGGAAGGCGTTCTTGACATCCATCTGATGGAGTTCCTAGTCGTGCTGTGCCACCTGGCTCAACAACGTGAGTGTGGTCGTCATCCACCCAACTGGGGGAAATGTCTCGGTGTAGTCCACACCAGGGACCAGAGAGAAGCCCTTTGCTGTCAGGCGCGCCTTGTAGCGCTCCACAGTGCCGTCTGGCTTAAGCTTCTTGCGTAGAACCCACTTGGCCTTGATGGCCTTGCGATTCTTGGGCAAGTCCACCAGCTCAAAGACGCCGTGCTCGCGGATGGCATCAAGCTCAGCCTGGCAGGCAGTGCACCACTGCTCAGCATCAGGGGCTGACAAGGCCTTAGGCAGACTTGTGGGATCGGGAGCCAGCACTGGTGCACTCCGTGTAGCCAGGGCATATGCTGCAGAGGGAGGTCGATCGTCATCATAGACTCAGCGGCGTCACGAGCAAGACCGCGCTCATGAGCAAATAGTGCAACACCAGTGGCACAGCCAGGGTGAACCTCAGCAAGGCCGCGCGCACTCAGGCCGAGGACCTTTGTGCCCGGATCACCGCTGGCGACGCTGCGCGTGGGGTGCGGGCGGAGACGTCCGCCGGGTGCCCGTGTGTAGGGGTCCGACGGGGCAGGAGCAGTGGGCGCTGCTGACTCACATGCCGGTGTGGACTGCACGGCAGGTGTGCCACTCGAGGCTGGCGTGGCATCACCAGCTGGGGTCAGGCCCACGGCAGACGCAGGCGCGTCTGTGACTGGTGACAGGGATAGCTCAGTGCCAGACACGGATGCGGGCGCAAGATCAGAATGACCTTCAGACGTAGAAGCAGACGCAGAGTCAGAATCAGTCTCATACGCGGAAACAGACGCAGGATCAGGTAGTGCCGCAGACGCGGAGGCAGACTCGGACGCAGACGCGGACACGGGCGAGTGCGGAGAGTCAGGGGCAGAGGAGCAAGCCACGGACGGGGCGGGGCTGGGGGTGCCGGTGGGTACAACCGCTGGGGACAGCTCCGGGGGTGCCGGCGACGGAGTGACCGCACTGGACGGGGGCACTGTGCCAACCGGACCAGGAGCCTCCCCCTCACGACGGGGACCGGAACACCCAAGGGCATGAGCTGCACGCAGAGTGTGGATGCGAGCGAGGTCGCGGAAGGCGAGATGCTCGAAGAAGAGAGAGTCACGGGATTCCACGATGCGGCGGCGCTTGGGGTCGAAGAACCGCCAGGCCTTTGACCGCGGGGCGATGCCAACGAAGGCGCAGAGGCGGCCCCGCGGAGAGAGCTTGCTCCCTTGCTGCTCTGGCGTGAACCAGACGTAGGCAAGGGAGTCCCACACACGGGCGAGGCGCAGGTCCGCTCGACTCCCATACCACAACTCGTAGGGTGTGCGGTGACCTGGGAGGGGACCGTGGGGAATGCGGTTCCATACCCATGTCATGTATGCCATGCCCTCAAAGGCAAAGGCCTCAGGCATGGCACTGTCGGTGCGCATGGCGTGGACCGCATCCTCCATGGTGCGGTTCAAGTGCTCGGAGACATCGTTTTGCTGGGGGGTGGCGGGAGCAGAGAGGTTGTGAAAGACACCGAGCTCGGTGAAGGAGCGTGCCATGTCACCGAGGTACTCGCCGCCACAGTCCGAGCGAAAGGTCTGAAGGCGGTGGGGAGACTGGCGTTCGGCCATGACCAGCCAGATGCGAACCGCAATGGCTGCATCGCTCTTCTGACGCAGGCTGTAGACCCAGCGCATGCGCGTGAAGTCATCAGTCAACGTCAGGACGTAGCGACCACGATCTTCCTGAAACTCGACAGGGAGCAGACCCATGAGGTCGGAATGGACAAGCTCCACGGGCCGACGAGCCCTGGAGACAGACGCAGGATAAGTGGACCGGTGCATTTTTCCCTCAGCACAGGCCAGACAGTCGGTCGTGGGCGGCACCTCGAAGGACGCTGCATCAAGACCAAGAGCAGGTTGAGTGCGGATCAGCCTATCGACAGCCCCCAGGTGCACATGACAAAGACGTCGATGTAGGAGGCGGTGGTGTTTGGGGGACAGAGCACCAGCGACGAAAACACGGGCAGCGGAAGAGGGAGGCAAAGGGGGTGCACTTGTAGAGCATCCAGCAATGTGATACAGGTCATTGACAACCGTCCCACTGAGTACGGTCTCCTCGGTGTCGCGCACAAAGATGCGAGCATTGGCAGTCGTGTGCGTGACACCGAGGCCCATCTTGGTGCAAGCACGTACAGACAGCAAGCTGAGTTCCAGATCAGGGACAAAAAGGACGTCGGAGATGTAGACGGGACCAGCTCGCCCGGTGAACTGCACAACCCCAACACCCTGGACAGGGACCTCATGGCCAGCTGCAGTGCGAACAGAGCGAACAGNCATCGGCAGCCGTGTGCGTGACACCGAGGCCCATCTTGGTGCAAGCACGGACAGACAGCAGGCTGAGTTCCAGATCAGGGACAAAAAGGACGTCGGAGATGTATACGGGACCAGCTGGCCCGGTGAACTGCACAACCCCAACACCCTGGACAGGGACCTCATGGCCAGCTGCAGTGCGAACAGAGCGAACAACGCCAACGGGATGCAAGACGACAAAGGCGTCACGACGACACGTCATGTGATGGGTGGCACCAGAGTCCACGACCCATGTGGCATCTGTGACCCGTGTACAAGGGGCAACGTGGCAGTCGGCGACGAAACAAGGCGCGGTAGCAGGCCGCTCGGCAGGCGACGCGGCAAGACGAGCAGCGGAGCGGACATGAGACGCATGCAAATAAGACGTGTCATCGGGTCCATCACGCGCACACGGCTGGGCATGGGGACCACCACAGACATCATCACGCAATGACACAGAAAGTCCACAAGCAGTAGGACCCCTCGACTCAGTCAACTCACTCGCACCTCCCTGAGATGAGCGCAGGGCGAGAAGCTGGTGAAGCTCGGCGATCATCCTGTCGCGCTCGGCGAGCGCCTGGTCGCGAGGATCAGCGGAGGAGCCTACTATGGCGGCGGACTCCTCTGGGACGGCTGCGGTAGTGGCGGCCGAGCGGGCGGTCGCACCGGACGTCTGGCGCATGCGTGCCTCGTGCGCCTGCTGTAGTCCGCGGGTGACCTTGGCCCAATCCAGTGGGCGTCCTGTCAGGCGGGTGCAGTCGGGATAGCGATGGTCACCACCGCAGTTGAAGCACACGAGGCGACGTCCCGTCGTGTTGCTAGTGCCAGTGCTGCTGCTGCCGCTGCTGCTGCTGCTCCCGCCGCTGCTGCTGCGACTGACACTGCCGGTGCTAGTGCCGCTGCTGGTCCCGCCGCTGGAACCACCACCCGACGCTCTGCGACCCTTCTTCCCCTGCGCTGGAGTAGCCGTTGCTGTAGACGGAGGGGAGGGCGACGCGGCGGCAACTGCAGCTGAAGCGGTGCTGCGACGAGCGCGGTTCGCGGTGTCCATGCCTGCCACATCCAGAAAGTGGAAAGTGGCCCAGCGCAGCAGGGTCCCGTTGCTCGCCATGTCGCAAAGCAACGTCTGGTCGAAGTTGCTGAAGACGCACGCGTAGTCGGGGTGGATGCCGTAGAGGATGATCTAGAGGGTGGAGTATTGTGCAGGAGCGTCGTCCCCAAGATCTTCGTACAACTGGATCGCCCGGCGCCAGTAGTCGGCTGCAGACTCCTGAGCAGTCTGGCAGAGGGAGTTGAAGTCGGCGAGGCGCTGGGATGTCAAAGCCAAGGTGGCGCCCTCGAATAGAGTGACAGCCAGTGCCCATGCAGCGCAAGGGTTAGCTCCTGAGCCGGTCAACGAATCGCCAAGGAACCGGCTGAAGTCCTTGGTGAAGTCCGGGGCGGCCTTCATCAGGCCGGAAGCTGCGCGGACTGCCATGTGTGTCTGAGCGGGGTCAGACGCCTGATATGGTGCGAGGTAGTAGGGGAGGACTCCCTCGCTCATGGCCCACATGCGAAAGCGTGGCTCCCAGGNGGCCCAGCGCAGCAGGGTCCCGTCCCTTGCCATGTCGCGAAGCAGCGTCTGGTCAAAGTTGCTGAAGACGCGTGCGAAGTCAGGGTGGATTCCGTAGAGGATGATCTGGAGGGCGGAGTATTGCGCAGGAGCGTCTTCCCCAAGATCTTTGTACAACTGGATCGCCCGTCACCAGTACTCGGCTGCAGACTCCTGAGCAGTCTGGCAAAGGGAGTTGAAGTCGGCGAGGCGCTGGGATGTCAAAGCCAAGGTGGCGCCCTCAAACAGAGTGACGGCCAGTGCCCATGCCGCGCAAGGGTTAGCTCCTGAGACGGTCAGCGAATCGCCAAGGAACCGACTGAAGTCCTTGGTGAAGTCTGGGGCGGCCTTCATCACGCCGGAAGCTACGCGGACTGCCATGTGTGTCTGAGCGGGGTCAGACGCCTGATATGGTGCGAGGTAGTAGGGGAGGACTCCCTCGCTCATGGCCCACATGCGAAAGCGTGGTTCCCAGGACTTGAAGTCGTTCGCAGTCCGGAAGACGGGCGGGTCTGACTCAAACCACTCGGGTGGCTTGACCGTCGGCAGAGCAACGGCCGTAGCCACCGCGGGGCCAGGCATCAAGGAGGCAATTCCCTTACCTAGGCGGGCTCGCAGAGCCAGCTCCTCAAAGCTCAGTGGGCGGCGAGATGAGCTCGGGTCAGCGTTGGAGCTGGAGTTGGTACCCTGGAGGGCTGCATTGGCCTCACGAGCTCTGCGACGCGCCTCCAGGCGGATGAGGCGCGCTCGGAGTACCTCTTCCTCGCCCTCCTCGTCGGAGTTGGAGAGGTTCTCCGCGACTTCAGCACCATTACTGCCGTGGGCAAGGTGGTCCGCGCTCGGGTCAGTCGACGGACGCTGTTGTTGCTGCTAGGGCAGCAAGCCCCAGACCATATCCTGTAGTTCGGCCACCTGCCTCGTCAAGGTATCGCGGCTCTCCGCCTGTAGGTCCACCAGTGCGCACACTTGGCATGCCAATGTAGTCGGGCTCGGTGGCCGCTGCTGCTGCTGCTGCTACAGGGGTGGCTGCTGGTGTTGTGGCGGCGGCTACTGCTGTCGCTGCTGCTGCTGCTGCTGCAGTGGCTGCTGTTGCTGTAGTGGCGGCTGCTACTGCTGCTACGACTGCTGCTACCACTGAGGTGATGATGGCGGTGGTCGACGTTGACCGCCGACGGTGCTGCCCTCGGCAGCTGCGTTGGCAGCCATACTGGAGGAGGTTTGCTTCAGCATGGCAACCGGTTTCCTCTCGTGTTTTCCCCTCCGCGGAAGTCCTTCGCGGAGCGTCTCCACGGAGCCGCCCCTCCGTGGAACTTCCTCCCCGCGGAACTCCTCCGCGGAGCGTTTCCGCAAATACCTTCCGCGGTGAACTTCACCGCGGAAACTCACCGCGGATCACCGCAGATAACCGCGGATTACCGCGGATTATCGCGGATTATAGCGGAGTACTGCGGTTTTACCGCGATTTTGCCGCCGACGACCGCAATCAGGCCAAGCACCGCGGGAGTTCTGCGGTCGGGCGCGGAGTGCCGGTCGTGCCGTTTGTAGAACGCGGCAAGATGCCGCGATTTGCTGAGGTTCCGCGGTCACCACGTTCTGCACCCGTCACGCAGCGCTCGCGTTCAGCAAGCGGAGGGTGTGCCGTGGACTTACGACCACGGAGCTACGGCGAGGGGCATCGGTGTGTTCCGAAATTGCCGCGGAGGTGCTGTGGTGGAGATGTGCGGATCCGCGGAACACCGCGGATCTACAGTGGCGACGTCACCGTGAGGTGACGAACTCGGAACGCCGAGTGCCTCCGCGACACTCGACGCGTGTTCCGAAGCGGTCGCGCGGTTGCCGCGCCCGCCGCGGATGCCTTGTCACCGCGGAGCACAGCGGAACGACCGCGGAACGACCGCGAGTCAACCGCGGAACGACCGCAGATTGACCGCGGATTTTATAAAAAGCGGTTGAAGTGGTGGTGGGCCCTCCCTGGACCTCCCACCGAGACCGTGGGCACTGCTGCTGCTGCTCCTCAAGGCAACGGCTGCGGTTGCTCACGACTTCTTCGGCTGCTGCGTCTCTGCTACGCAACTATGAGAGCACTGGCTTGCCGCTCTGATACCATGAGAGACAGCTCCTAGCAGTGCTGTGGCTAGCGTGGCAACGCAAGCCAGCTAGCTAACTCAGTAGCACGCACAGGTGGAGGTGAGAACAGCAGGGGGTTGGCTAGGGACACAAACACAAGTGTCAGAAGCTGCAAATGTTTGAAATGTGCAGAGAGAAATGACGACTGAGGTCTGGCCAACCTAAATAGTGCCATGAACCTAGTGGATGCACACACACACACACACACACACACGGCGCACAACGGCTCTATTTTTCTAGCAGGAAAAAACAGTGGCAAAAACACAGTTTTGGTCACAATTCCCTGCAGACACGTCAGAAAGACGAGCCGTTTGAACCAGAACGGCCACGTCCACAAGATCTACATCCTGATAGGCTGCACGCCTGTGTGCTCTGACAAAGCACAAGTCTACAAAACACGGAGATCTTCTGGGCGCCCATCGCCACCGGCTGCCAGCCTGCTGCCGTCGTCGCCAGTCTCAGGGATCTGTACGTGAATGGACATGAGCCGAGGGGTCACCGTAAGCTATGTACGACACACACAACAACAGAGGGGCAGATTATTGAAGTGAAGGTTAAAGTGCGAATGCAGGTATTAACTGCTGCGAGGGGAAGTAGAGTGACAATGTCATGGTTGGCACATTGATGGATGTGCTACACAACGGATACTTGGTGGGTCTTCTTCGTCACTACACAACACTCAATGAGCCAATCACTGTTCAACCCTTTGGAGTGCTACTTCAAACCCTTCGCCCTTATGACCATCAGGCTCATGACAAGTTCAACCTACTGACATGAATCTGTACAAGTCCACCTTATAGAGAAAGTGCGTAGAAGCTTCCTAGCAACACGGCCGCTGACCGGGCGTCAGTGCCTGGTCAGAAGGTGACGACAGTCACAGGTCGTACACACAACGGCAAGGGTTAGGCTAGGAGACACAAGTCAAAGTGTCAGAATGCTTCAATATAGCATATGCAGAGAGAAATGACAACTGACAGGTCCAGGGCATAAATACCTGCCGCAGCGTACGGCGGGTGTCGCACGCGGCAGTCCAAGAGCTATCCTAAAACCGGCCCAAAACCACTGATTTGGCCGTAACTCTGCACACATATGTCAGAATCCTACACCGTCAGAACCTAGACGTGCAGAATCAAAAGACGGATGCAACGACTGGTCACATGCATGCATCCATCGACTGACAGCGAGTGTATAATGCAAAAACATGCAAATGGGCCTCATGCCCAGTCCGCCGAAAGGCGCCTGCAAGACGTAGAAGGCATAGCAAGGAGTCCCGATGACATCTGGGGCTCTGGAACAGTGGCCGGTCAGCTCCAGACGGGTAGTCCGCCGCCTGTCGTCGTGCCTGTGTCACCAGGGCCGCCTGCCTCAGGGATCTGCACAAGTATGGACACGGCCGAGTGGTCATAGTAAACTGTTAAGGAACGGCACAAAGCACAACAGTCCCCCATGACCCGATGGTACGCATGTCCATACGCGTGCAGCACTGGTACAACCACATAGTGAGTGACACATACAGATGAGACGTCAACATACATCCCACACTCAACCACTGTCACATACGGGGCGAAGCCCAACAGAACGAATGGCCACAAGGAACTTTCCGCGGGCAAGTGCCTTTGTCAAGAAATAAGCACGCTACAAATCAGTGCCAACCCACATGATGGAGATCACGCGTCGCTCCACCAGATAACAAACGAAGTGATGCTCAACCGCAATGTGCTTTGTGCGAGCATGAAAAACACCAGAGTTCTCCGTAATGGCGAGAGTACTCTGGTTGTCGCAACGCAGCACAATGGCGGGTACTGACTACCCAAGCTCAAGAAACAAGCGCTGTAGCCAAACTGCCTCAGCAGCCCCTGCCCCCAAAGCCACATACTCTGCCTCAGACGAGCTACGTGCGATACAACCCTACTTCGCGCTTCGCCAAGACAAAGCGGTACCACCGAGCAGAAACACGTAGCCAGTGCGATTGCGCCCGTCAGGGCTCCAAGCCCAGTAGCTGTCAGTATAGCCGTCAAGGACCACCAAACACAGCCGACGAAAGCAGAGTCCAAGATACAGCGTGGAGACCACGTACCGTACCACTCACACAGCCGCGTGAAGAGCTCTCGCACGTGGAGCCTGCGAGAACTGAGCGAGGAGGTTAACGGTGAACGCGATGTCGGGACGCGTGGTAGTGGTCAAGTACATCAGAGATCCGATAAGACGGAGGTACAAGGTCACGTCCACTGTCTCCCCCAGCTGTTTAGGGTCATCCACCTTCAGGGCATCCTGCCCATCAGGTGTGAGTGGTGTGGAAGCAGTGGGCACTGCACCAAGGAGATTGCTAAAGCGCTCGCCCACGACTCGTGCGTATCGGGCCTGATGCAGCAACAGTTTCCGATGTGTGCGATCTCGCACAATCTCCATACCGAGAAACACCGATGCATGACCAAGGTCCTTCATCGTGTAGGCGGTCTGCAGGACAGCCTTGGCCTCCTTCACGACCTCCAGCGACGGAGACACGATCACAAGGTCATCAACATAGACCAGGATGGCGGTAAACCGCTCGGGTGTCGGTAGGATGAAGAGTGAGGGGTCTGCCTCGCTCTGTACGTATCCTACGCGAGTCAAGGTGCCAGTGATCTCTCGGTTCCAACACCGTGGAGACTGCTTGAGGCCGTACAAGGACTTGCGCAAGCGCTCGACCTTGTCACCGTCCTCAAAGCCTGGTGGCTGAGCCACGTAGATCTCCTCATCCAAAGAGCCATGGAGGAACGCGTTGTTCACATCCATTTGGTGTAGTTCCCAGTCATGCTGAGCTACTACACCGAACAGAGCTCGAGCTGAGGTCATTCGGCCGACAGGGGCAAAGGTGTCAGTGTAATTAACTCCCTCAATCTGAGAGAACCCCTTGACGACCAAGCGGGCCTTGTAGCGTTCCAGTGAGCCATCCGGTTTCACTTTCTTGCAAAAGACCCACTTGACCTGAATCGCCGTCCTCCCAGTAGGAAGGTCGACTTGCTTGTAGACTCCGTGCTCTCGGATAGCGCGAAGCTCATCCTCACAAGCAGCTCGCCAGGCATCAGCATCCTGCGATGAGAAAGCCTTCCTGAATGTGCCCGGGTCCGCCGCCATAGAGGGGGAACTCTGCGTGGCAAGTGCACACGCCTCAGTGTCTTACCTGACAGCCACGAGATTAGCTGCTGCGTCACAGGCGATATGGAACTCGCGAGTGACCAGGTCGTGCCCTATGGGGCACGCTGGGTGTACCTCTGAAAGCTCAGTGCGAACACTCAGGCCTAAGGCCTTTGTGCCTGGATCACCGCTCGCGATGCTGCGAGAGGAACGTCTGGGTCCGGAACCCGACGCTCGCTGAGCTCCAGAATCCAGTGGTCGAAGGCGACCACCGGGCTCACGGGAGTAACCAGAGGTCGAGGGGCGCACCTCAGGCTCAGGAGTAGGTACGACCACAGGGACAGGTACGACCACAGTTGGTGAGGGCTGAGACGAGGCAGTCGGAGATGCCGTGCGCGGAGATGCGTGTGTGGGGGACACTGAGCTGGGGATGACAGCGGGCAAGGCTGGCCCGGACACTGAGACAGGAGTGTCAGCCGACGTAGAGACAGGAGTGGGCTGGGCTGGGTCAGACGCGAGAACAGGGGTGCCAGTGGACACAGATGGTGATGTAGGAGGAAGCGTGGGAGCAGCGGTACTTGTGGGGTGTGAAGCAGGCTGGACAGGCGGGATCCCTGGACCAACGGCAATGATAGCCGGATCATCAAGTGCTAGAGATCGAGAGGGGACTCGAGCGGACACATCAGCCTGGCCAGAAATGGTCGCTGGCGAAGAGGTCTCCCCCATCCGTTGAGGACCCTCACAGGAAGGGACATGAGCTACAGAGAGCGCTGTGATCGAAGTCAGATCACGGCATGTGAGTGACTAAAAAAACAGCGCGTCACGGGACTCAATGACACGACGGCGAGTGGGGTCCCAAAAGCGCCAGGCCTTCGACCTCGGGGAGATGCCGATGAAGGCACACAAGCGACCCCAAGGGGAGACCTTGGACCCCTGCTGGTCCTCGGTGTACCACACGGAGGCCAGGGATCCCCAGACGCGTGCGAGACGAAGATCGGCACGGTGGCCAAACCAGAGCTCGTACGGTGTAACATGATCCGGAAGCGGACCATGCGGGAGGCGGTTCCAGACCCAAGTCATGTAGGCGAAGCCCTCGAATGCGAAGGACTCCGAGAGACTGCACTCAGACCGCATGGCGCAGACCGCATCCTCCATGGTGCGGTTCCGGCGCTCAGATACACCGTTCTGCTGTGGGGTAGCAGGAGCAGAGACCTGGTGAAAAATGGCGTGCTCAGCAAAGAAGGAGTCCATCTCGCCAAAGAACTCGCCGTCGCGATCCGAGCGAAAGGTATGTAGCGTGTGGCAAGACTGACACTCAGCCATCACGAGCCAGAGCCAAACCGCAAGGGCGGCGTCGCTCTTTTGACGCAGACTGTAGACCCACTGCATCCGGGTGAAGTCATCAGTCAACGTCAGAACATACCGGCCCCTCTCGGACAGCGACTCGACCGGGAGAGGACCGAGCAGGTTCGAGTTGACCAACTCGAGAGGCCTCAGCGCTCGGGAACGCGAATCAGGGTAAGTGCACCGGTGCATCTTACCCTGAGCACAGAAAAGACAGTCGGTCTTGAGTGGCTTCTCGAAAGAAGCCACGTCAAGACCAAGAGCGGGCTGTGTCCGGATGAGCTTCGACACAGTGTCGGAGCCCACGTGACACAGACGTCGCTGAAGCAACCGCTGGTGTTCCGAGGATAGAACACCAGTGACAAAAACGCGACCAGAGGAGGAGGGAGAGCAAGGGGAGGAGGGCCGAGTAATGCGGTACAAATCATCTACGACTGAAGCACACAGGACAATGCTACGGGTGTCAAGAGCAGTCACAGTCTCTAAATCAGCGGTATGCTCAACGGAGAGACCCATCAGAGTGCATGCATGCACAGACAGCAGAATGAGCAGAAGATCAGGCACAAACAGCATGTTAGAGAGATACAAGGGGCCAAATGGACCATCAAAGCATACAACCCCAACACCGTGAACCGGTAAGGACTGACCAGAACCTGTACGAACAGAACGGATAGTCGTGACAGGACCAAGTACCACAAAGTCACTACGACGACATGTCACGTGGTGGGTGGCACCGGAATCGATGATCCAAGTGCCACCGGAGTCACGACTGGTGGACGTCACTGTACAACGAGCAATGGAACACTCGGCATCAGAGGGACGCTGAGCCGTCAGTGGGAAGGAACGACGTACATCACGAAGGTGAGACTCATGAATCCAGTCAGTGCNGGCCAGACGGACCATCAAAGCATACAACCCCAACACCGTGGACCGGTAAGGACTAACCAGAGCCTGTACGAACAGAACGGATAGTCGTGACAGGACCAAGTACCACAAAGTCACTACGACGACATGTCACGTGGTGGGTGGCACCGGAATCGATGATCCAAGTGCCACCGGAGTCACGACTGGTGGACGTCACTGTACAACGAGCAATGGAACACTCGGCATCAGAGGGACGCTGAGCCGTCAGTGGGAAGGAACGACGTACATCACGTAGGTGAGACTCATGAATCCAGTCATTGCAGTCAGGCCCATCATCATCACATGCGGACTGTGCTCCCCCACATGTGTCATCACGAGTCACGAGGACGGACGAACAAGCAGTCTGTGACCCACTTGATGATGACAACACACTCGCACCTCCCTGAAAGCGAAGCGCCAAAAGATGACGAAGCTCGGCGATGGTGCGGTCACGTGGGTCTGGATCACTGTTGCTTGCCGGTGAGGATGCAGGAACAGCTGCAGTCGTAGTTGCCGCGCGTCCAGAGGAGTGTGCGGTCGACGTGCCGGACGCGGTGCGAGCAGCATGGGCAGCCTAAAGTCTGCGAGTGATGCGTTCCCAGTCGAGCGGCTGCTCGCACTCGGTGTAGCGATGGGCACCTCCACAGTTGTAGCAGTGCACGGAACAGCCACTGCTACCACTGGATGACGACTATTGCTGACCCGATCCGCGGTTCCTATTCTTCTTCTTCCCATAGGCAGCTGCTCCAACGCCCTGCGTCTGCGTGGGTGTAGACGGGGTCCAAGAGGAGGAGGAAGATGAGGTCGTGATGGAGGTAGGTGAGGGTGACTACAGGAGGGAAGATGGTGGTGAGGCGAGGACTGCTGCAGCGAGAGAAGTCTCCTGATGTGCTACTATTGCCTCGCGGGCCGACATCAGCTGGAGGAAAAGCTGATGGGCCCAAGGGAGCAGCTGCAGGGTGGCTGAGAAAGGCTCGAGAGCAGCGTCACTGTACCATGTGAATATGTCGGTGTACTCCAGGCAAACTCCGAGCATGATCATCCGAAGCGCCCACAGTTGTGTGTCCCCTGAGGTCCTTCGATGCGTGTAGATACGCATGGCGCGTTGCCAGAAATCCGCTGCAGGCTTCGCGGGTCCCTGACGGAGAGAGTGGAAAGCACGAATGTGTGACGCACGCGTGGCGTGCGTCTCTGCGGCCAGTAGGGACAACGCCAGATCCCAGCCTCCACGAGGATCAACTCCGGTGCCTGTGCCAGCCTCGCCGAGGAAGGGACGGAAGTCAACGGCAGTCTCACGTGGCATGTCGTAGAGAAGCCCTCGAATGGCCCGGGTTGCTGTCAGCACCTGTGCTGGATTTGTAGACTGATATGGGCTGTGGTAGTAAGCCCACACTCCCTTGGAAGTGGCCCACACCTGAAACAGGATCTCCCTGCAGTCAAATCCATCCTGGCTGATGTATCGTGGAGGTGGTGCCTCAAAGTTCTTTTGCTGCCGCTCCGTGGGGAGAGCAGCAGCAGGCTGAGGAGGGAGAGAGACGGGAAAAACTCCTGGAAGAGGGTGATCATCGGGGAAGTCAGGTGACGGTCGTATCGGGAACACGGGTGGAGGTCGGATACCCGTCTGTAGCTGACGGAGGCACTCCTGTAGAAGACGAATCTCCTGTTCCTGGGAGTCATCCTCGAAGCCTGGCATGAATGGCTCGTCATCGAGGAGGTCCGCAGGCGGTGGGGAAACCACACCAGGAGGTGAAGCAGGCGGGGCACCTGTCACGGGCACCTGAGCCGTGTGCTGGGTGGAGGCCGCAACACCGGTAGCTCCCTCAGAACTCCGCGGAGGAGCCGTGGACTGAGCGCGCAGGAGCTCAGTCAGCGTGCGTATCGCGTCAGTCTACTCTCGCTGCAGAAGACGCATCTCCTCCTGCTGGCTGCGCAGGTCCTCAATGGCCTGCGAGCGAGGGCTCAATACCCCTGAAGAAGAGGAGGAGGGATCACCTGGTCGCTTGTCCTTGTCGTCAGGCCAACTCATGTCGCCGCTCACTATGGGACGACAGGTCAAGTTTGCCAGATTTCGAAACCGTCTGCGTTTCTCGAAAAGTTGAAACGCTGGCAACGTTTGACTTTTTGGTTTAAAATTTGGCTAAGTGTAATGCTGACGTCACTAAGTGGTTGCTGACATCAGCACGACCTGATGACGTCAGCAACCAACAATGCTGACGTCAGCTCGTCCCCTTCTTCCCATTTTTTTTCCTTTTTTTTTCTTCTTTTGTCACTGTTGTGCCGCTGCGCAGTGGCACGCGGCAGCTCGGCGGAAGCTGCGCAGCAGCTTCCGCCCAGCTGCTGCTGCAGCTTCGCTGTCAGCTGCAGCAGCAACTGCGTGGCAAAAGGAAATGCCTAGGCAGCAGGTTGGGGTAGCTGCGTTGTTGATGCAGCGTGCGGGCTTCCACGCTCGTTGCTTAAGTCAGCCGCCCCCTCAGTCTGCTGCTCCAGAGTCTAAGTCTGGAAGCTCTGGGTTTGTTACTCAGAAATGCGCGCGCCAGTGTTAGCGTCAGAAAGCAGCTGAAAACTGTAAGTGACTGATTAGGAATGAAGAATGAACAACAATGGGAGACCCCTCCAAGTTCTAGGCCCCCCCCAGCTCCGTAGAGCTTGTTACTCAGTTCATCAGCCAATCAGAAAAGAGCTGAGTTCAGGCTGGCAGGTTTTCTCGGTGAGGCCTGCCAGGCAGCCGACAGCCCAAAACCTGGGCGTCGTCCGTTTTGCCTGAAAACTGGACCATACCATAATACCGACGCTGCGAACGCAGCCGTGCGGTCAGAATCTGCTAGAAAAATAGTAGCGAGGAGTTATGGCANCCCACAATGGTTTATGCTGCCAAACAGGGCCATGCAACATGCAACTGGGACCCTAGGCAGTGCATGACGATGCAGACGCGATGGGACGCGCTGGACGCATGCAAGCAGCAAGTGCGGTGTCAATGACCGCCGGCAGCACGACCGCCGAGGAGGCCTGCCGATGGAGCTCAGCGCGTCGCCGGAGAGAGGAGGCTCTAGCGAACTGCAAGAAGACCTCAGCGTGCGTCGGCTCCACCGGACGACACTCCATCAGCGTCGAGTCTCGCCGTCAGTCATCTGCACGCCAATGTACACAAGCCGGGAGGACACAACAGAGCACAATGAGAGATGCGAAAAAACCAACACTCCCCCATGACTCACAGGCGTAGTGCACATGGGCGGACAGGGACACGGTCAACATCCAAACTCCCCCAGGGCATGCAGAGACACAGGCAAAGATAAAGAGAGAGCCACTCAAGGACGTACGCCGACCGAACTCACAGCCTTCTTGAACGAGTCCCGCTTCAGTGCCTTGGTCAGGAAGTCAGCCAACTGCCGTGCTGTCTCAACCCACACGATGCTGATGCTGCCGTCATCCAACAATGAACGCACATAGTGATACTCAACGTTGATGTGCTTTGTGCGTGTGTGATGCATGCAGTCATTGTCGGCGATGGCCATGGCACTCTCATTGTCACAAAGCAATGTGATGGATGGGAAGGACTGACGCAACTCGGACAACCAACGACGCAACCACACACTTTCACACGCGCCTGATCCAAGAGCCACGTACTCAGCCTCAATAGTGTTGCGTGTAATGCACCCCTGCTTGCCACTGCGCCAGGACACAGCCAAGCCGCCAATCAGAAAGATCCAGCCTGTGCGACTCTTACCGTCCGGACTGCCGGCCCAGTCGCTGTCGGTGTAACCCACTACGACAACAGACGGTTGACGGCGGAACATGAGACCTCGCCGAGGAGTCGAGACGACATAGCGTAGTACTTGGATCACGGCCTCGTGGTGGAGGTAATGCAGCTCCTGAGAAAACTGGGCCAGGAGGTTGACGGCGAACGCGATGTCTGGATGTGTCGTCGTCGCCATGAACATCAGTGACCCGATGACTCGCACGTACGTGGTCACGTCAACTGGCTCCCCCACAACAGCTGGGTCAGGACTCTTCAGCTTCACCTGGCCATCGCGCGACATGGGTGAGGATGCGCTCGGCACTAGTGGCAGGTCCTCGGCGAAGCGAGTGGACGGAGTCTGCACAAAAGCAGCCTGATGGACATGGAGGATGCCTTGGGAGTGATCATGCTCGAGCTCCATGCCCAGGAAGACTCGGGCAGACCTGAGATCCTTCATCTGGTAGGTGGCCTGCAGCAGGTCCTTGACGCGCTGGATGGCGGCCGTGTCTGGCGACGCAACGAGGAGGTCGTCGACGTACAACAGAATAGCAGCGAAGGTCTGGCCTCGCGGACTGACAAACAGTGCACGGTCCGCGGTGCTGCGCTGGAGCCCACCACGAAGGAGCGTGCTGCTGATCTCCTGGTTCCAGCACCGAGGCGACTGCTTCAGGCCATAGAGGGCCTTACGCAGTTGCCACACTCTCCCGGTGCCATTGTCGAAGCCTGGTGGCTGCACCATGTAAAGCTCCTCACCCTCCAGTGAACCATGGAGAAAGGCGTTGCTCACATCCATCTGATGCAGCTCCCACCCGTACTGGGCGACCAGGCTGAAGAGAGCCCGGCTGGTGGAGAACCGGCCAACTGGGGCAAAGATCTGGCCATAGTCGACCCCAGGGACCTGGGCAAACCCCTTTGCAGTGAGGCGGGCCTTGTACTTGTCCAAGGACCCGTCGGGTTTCCACTTGCGCCGAAAGACCCACTTGGCGCGGATGGCCTTCCGACCTGGAGGAAGGTCGACGAGGTCGTACACATGGTGTTGTCGGATAGCAGCTAGCTCATCGGCGCAGGTAGCGTCCCAGTGTGCAGCCTCAGGAAAGGCTCGTGCCTCGCATAAGGTGGCTGGGTCCTCCGGGCATGCTGTGGAGCGGACTGAGAGAGCGTGTGCCTCTCGCGCCCCAGGTGGGATGCGCGCCAGGGCAGCCACGACAACGTGCCGATGCTCGTGATGGAGCATGGCGTAGCCCAATGCGGAGCCCGGGTGCAGATCTGCGATGATGGCCGATGTGGTCAGGCCCAGGGCCTTGGTGCCAGGGTCCCCACTCATGACCGTGGGAGTGGAGGAGGCACGAGGAGCCACAGGGGGTCGAGACGCTACCGAGCGCGGTCGGACGGTCTGCACGCTCACTGACAGCCTGGGTCGGAGGCTGCCGCCGGGGCCACGTGTGTAGCGTGGCAAGGTGTTCGACGGCGTTGAGTCTGATGGGCCAGTGGAGGCCACTGGGGCTGTCGGCCCAGAGAGATCAGCGGACACGACGGGGGCTGCCGGCCCGGAGGGACCAGCAGATGCGAATGGGGCAGCTGGCCCGGAGGGACCAGCGGACGCGACTGGGGCCGCTGGCCCGGA
>SZWC01006490.1:116602-139823 GCA_023375785.1 Penium margaritaceum
CAGCGGCTGCCGCTGTTGCTGATGCTGCAGCTGCCCTAGATGCCATCCTTCCGCGCGACCAACGAGCGGTAGGGCTGCTGCTGAGTTAAAATCACCAAGGTGCTTGGTTTCAACTCTGCTGTGATCCCTCCGCGCAGCCGACCAACAGTAGGGCTGCCGCTGCTGCCGTGGTCTCAGTAATCGCTGCCAATCTGCGCAACCACCTCTGGGGAAGGCTTAAATCAGCCACCAGCCGACACACAAACACACGCCCAGAAAGGAGGGAACGGAGTTCTCGACGGCCGCGGCAGCTGCGGAGGCAGCGAACCGAGGGACAGCTGCTGCGACAGCCGAGTACCTTTGACTCTGGTTATTGGCAGGAAAGCGGGAGACCCACGTCGCACTGCCACCAATTCTGCCCTGCCCCGTCGGCGACGGTCGAGGCGGGAGTGGAGCTGCACCCGTGGTGACTGGCTCTCGAGCAGCTTTGGCGTATGTTTGGCGCGGCACGATCTACGACACTGTCCTCTAACCTACCTCGACCTCGACATCGGTCGCCTGTCGTGCAATCTGCACGACCTAGGTCGATCTGCCAAACGGTGTCCAGCGGGCGATCAACCGAAGTCGAGTTGCTTGCGAGGTACGGCTGCCGAAGTCGAGGTCATGCAGAACAGAGAACAGTGTTCGCACAGACTTCTGTCTTGTCTCACTGCCGTCAGACAACGAGGGCTGGCAAGGAGTGTCTCGCCCACGTGGCTGGCGAGGGGCAAGCGTGACTGGCCACGTCTCCTCGAAAGCAGGAGTTGTGCGAAGTGGCCAGGCGTGAGCATGTACGTGAGAACGAAACTTTTCAAGACGAAGCTTGCAAGAACCTGTGGCCAATAAAAGACAACAAGCCCGGCTCAGTATTTGTACCTCTTCCAACCAAACTTCAATTCATGGCTCGTTTGAAATGAATATTAATATTTTTATGTACCTAATATTATTGAAAAAGAACATTACATGCCACATTATGACTATGAAGCCGTTTAAAAGAAACTTCTTGAAATGAGGACACGACATGATGCTTATTTGGTACATGCATTCTTTACCCTTTCAGATCTTATCAATAACTATAAAAAGGGGGTATAATTTTTATGCACAAAGGACAATTCAATTGAGGAAATAAATTGTTTTGTCATTAGAAGTGTTAAGGGTTCATCGTTATGAGATAGTGATATGATTCATGTGAAACAAAGAACAATCCATTTTTTGGGTCTTTTTTTCCATTTTTTACAGCGATTTTGAAACCTTGTATTGACTCTTGAATGCCCTGCAGAAAATGTAAAACAATCTGCAAGCGCTTCAAGGCAAGAAATGATTGTTCGAGGCTTGTGAGAAGATTCACCACAGCTTCCTAGCAACACTGCTGCTGATGTGGCGACATAGACCAGTCAGCCTAATGCACTAGCATGCAAGCGGATGCGAGAACAACATGGGTCAGGCTAGGAGAGACAAGACAAGTCTCAAAAGCTGCATTGTAGTGAATGTGCAAAGAGAGTTGACAAATGACAGGTCCACAGCATAAATAGCCGCCGCGGCTCACAGCGGGTGGCGCACGCGGCGGCACCTGTCTGTCCTGAACCGGCCCAAAACCACTGTTTTGGCCATAACTNGGGTCAGGCTAGGAGAGACAAGACAAGTCTCAGAAGCTGCATTGTAGTGAATGTGCAAAGAGAGTTGACAAATGACAGGTCCACAGCATAAATAGCCGCCGCGACTCACAGCGGGTGGCGCACGCGGCGGCACCTGTCTGTCCTGAACCGGCCCAAAACCACTGTTTTGGCCATAACTCTGCGCACAGGCGTCCAAACGGAGCGCCGTCTGATCCTATGGATGCAAGACAAAAAAACGCACACAACGACTGGTCGCACGCCTATTTCCGACAGCAGCCGGAGATTGTAAGAAAACAAACATGCAAATCAGCCTGGCAGGGCTGTCCACCGAGAAAATCCTGATGGTCTCCAAACGCAGTCCGTAGGTCGTGGCAACCCCCTGGTACATCAGGTAGGCTACCGGGCTGCCTCCAGCGGGTGGAGCGCCACCTCAGGGGACTCCGTCTCTAGCTGGGTCCACCTCAGGGATCTGCACGAGCATGGACACGGCCGAGTGGTCACAACCAACTGTACAACTGTGTATGACTGACAGCATCACAACACTCCCCCATGACCCGATGGTACGCATGTCCATACACGTGCAGAACGCATGCCGGTGCAACACAGAGTGCTCAACAGAGACCCGGACAGTCACCCACTCTCAGACAGGGGTCGCAACCCGACGGAACGAACAGCCCCGAGGAACTTCCCACGAGCCAGTGCCTTGGTCAGAAAGTCAGCGCGCTACAAGTCTTTGCCCACCCAGACGATGGAGATCAACTGCCGCTCCACCAGATCGCGCACGAAATGATACTCGACAACGATGCGCTTCGTGCGTGCGTGGAACACTCCAGAGTTCAAAGCGATCGCGAGAGCACTCTGGTTGTCGCAGCGGAGGATGATGGTAGGCACCGACTGACCCAAACACTGAAACAGTCGCTGCAACCACACTGCCTCAGCGGCGCCAGCGCCCAGGGCAACATACTTTGCCTCTGAAGAGCTGCAAGCAATGCACCCCTGCTTGCCGATGCGCCAAGACACAGCGGTGCCACCAAGCAGGAACACGTAACCCGTGCGGCTACGTCCATCATGACTCCACGCCCAGTCGCTGTCGGTGTAGCCATCTACCACAACCGAGCACTGTCTCCAAAAGCAGAGACCGTCATACGGTGTGGCGACCACGTACCGGACGACTCGCAAAGCTGCGTGCAGAGCACAAGCCCGAGGGGACTGACTGAACTGTGCGAGTAGGTTGACAGCAAACGCAATGTCGGGACGCGTGGTCGTGGCCAAGTACATCAGTGAGCCAATGATGCGCAAGTACAGGGTTACGTCCACAGTCTCGCCCAGATCGGCTGGGTCTGTCACCTTGAGAGCGTCCTGCCCGTCGAGAGTGATGGGTGACGAGGCGGCAAGGACAGCGGCAAGGAGGTCAGCAAACCGCTCCCCCACAACCTGTGCATATCGTGCCTGATGGAGGAGGAGTGTCCATCGACGACGATCACGCACAATCTCCATCCCGAGGAAAACAGCCGTTGGACCGAGGTCCTTCATCATGTAGGCGGCCTGCAGAATCGCCTTGGCCTCCTTCACGGCCTTCAGTGAAGGAGACGCAATCAGGAGATCGTCCACGTACACCAGAATGGCAGTGAGGTGCTCGGCTGTCCGTCGGATGAAGAGTGACGAATCGGCGTCGCTCTGGATGTATCTAGCCTGTGTGAGGGTGCGAGTGATCTCTTGGTTCCAGCACCGGGGCGACTGTTTCAGGCCATACAAGGCCTTCCGTAAGCGCCAGACCTTGTTGCCTTCGACCTCAAACTCAGGTGGCTAGACCATGTAGATTTCCTTCTCCAAGTTGCCGTGGAGGAACGCATTGTTCACATCCATCTGGTGCAGTTCCGAGTCATGATGGGCGACTACACCAAGCAGCACGCGAGCCGTGGTCATGCGGCCAACAGGGGTAAAGGTGTTAGTGAAGTCCACCCCCTCAACCTGAGAGAACCCCTTGGCAGTCAAGCGGGCCTTATAGCGGTCCAGTGAGCCGTCAGGCTTCACCTTCTTGCGGAAGACCCACTTGGCCTGCACGACCTTCCATCCCTCAGGACGGTCGACAAGCTCAAAGACTCCGTGCTCCCGGATGGCCCTGAGCTCGTCCTCACAGGCGGCCTGCCACTGCTCGGCATCATCTCCTGAGAGAGCCTCCTTTAACGTGTCTGGATCGGGGACCACCAGAGGAGAGCTCCGGGTGGCCAGGACACACGCCTCGCGGGTCGGACGGACCACAACCAGGTCAGCGGCAGCTGCCTGTGCAGCCTCGTGCTCGTCAGCGATCAGCTGGTGCCCAATGGGACAGGCTGGGTGCACCTCGGTGTAGGTGCGTTGGACACTTAGGCCGAGAGCCTTCGTGCCAGGGTCACCATTGTGCACGCTGCGCATGCGTCGTCTGGGTGGTGCAACCATAGTCAGAGGTGCACGTGAGGCCAGGGGGCGGAGACGTCCACCTGGCCCACGGGAGTAGCCAGAGTCTGAGCTGACCGATGGCTCAGGCACAGGGAGGGCAGGTGCTGTGTCTGGAGACGCTGTAGGAGCGGACAAGTTAGTCGTGGCAGGCGCGGGCGAAGCAGGTGCTGCAGGCGCAGGCGAAGCAGGCGCTGCAGGCGCGGGCGAGACAGTCGCGGCAGGCGCGGGTGAGACGGTCACGGAGGGCATGGGTGAGGCAGGCACTGCAGGTGCAGGCGAGGCAGGTGTAGCTCCCGTAGGCGAGGCAGGCACCGCGGGGGCAGGCGAGGCAGGAGACGAGGCAGTAGCGGCAGGTGCGGGCGAGACAGTCGTGGGAGGCGCGGGCGATGCACTCGCGGTAGGCGCAAGCAAGGCAGGCGTAGAGACCACAGGCCCGACAGCAATGATAGCCGGGTCAATGGTGACCAGGGACGGTCCCACCCAGGAGGCACCCTGGACGGACTCACCTTGTGGGGCAGACTCCCCCAGCTGACGGGAAGTCTCACAAGTGGGAATGTGAGACGCTGCCTTGGTGAGAATGGCAGACAGGTCGCGATACGACAGTGTCTCAAAGAACAGCGCGTCGTGCGATTCAACAATGCGGTGTCGTCCTGCATCCCAGAACTGCCACACTTTGGAGCGCGAGGAGACACCGAGGAAGGCACACATCCGGCCGCGCGGAGAGACTTTGGACCCCTGCTGGTCCTCGGTGTACCAGACGCAAGCCAAGGAACCCCATACGCGAGCAAGCCTGAGGTCCGCACGGTAACCGAACCACAGCTCATACGGCGTGACGTGGTCCGGCAAGGGACCATGCGGGAGGCGGTTCCAGACCCACGTCATGTAGGCGAAGCCCTCGAAGGCGAAGGATTCCGAGAGACCGCACTCAGTGCGCATAGCGCGGACCGCGTCCTCCATGGTGCGGTTCCAGTGCTCAGACACACCATTCTGCTGTGGCGTAGCAGGCGCCGAGAGCTGGTGACAGATACCAAGCTCGGTGAAGTGAGTGGTCAGCTCACCGAGATACTCACCGCCACGGTCAGAGCGGAAGGTGTGGAGGGAGTGACAAGACTGACGCTCAGCCATCACGAGCCACAAGCGCACCGCAAGAGCGGCATCGCTTTTGTGGCGGAGGCAGTAGACCCACCGCATGCGGGTGAAGTCATCCGTGAGGGTAAGGACATACCGACCACGGTCAGTGACAGACTCGACATGGAGAGGTCCAAGGAGGTCTGAGTGGACAAGCTCCAGGAGACCCTGCGCGCGAGTAACGGAGGCAGGGTAAGTGCAGCGATGCATCTTACCCTGAGCGCAGAACAGACAGTCGTTCTAAGGCGGCTTCTCGAAGGAAGCTGCGTCAAGACCGAGGGCGGGCTGTGTACGGATGAGCTTGGACACAGTGTCCGTGCTCACATGACATAGGCGCCGGTGTAACAGGCGCTGGTGGTCAGGAGACAACGCCTCCGTGACAAAGACGCGAGCAGACGAGCAAGGGGAGAGGTCAGGGGAGGAGCAGCGCGCTATGCGATACAGGTCATCCACAACAGTGGCCCGCAGCACAACCGTGGAAGTGTCAAGTGCTGTGGTCGTGGCATCATCAGAGGAGTGGTGAACAGAGAGACCCATCCTCGTACAGGCACGGACAGAGAGAAGGCTGAGCTTGAGATCAGGCACAAAAAGCACGTCAGAAAGGTACACGGGACCAGACGGACCATCAAACCATACGACCCCTATCCCTTGAACAAGTAGTGACTGCCCAGAACCTTTCCGCACTGACCAAACAAACCCAACAGGACCAAGCACGACAAAGGCGGTACGGTCGCAGGTCATGTGGGGAGTGGCCCCTGAGTCAATGATCCAGTGGCCACTCGCCTCACGACCTGTGGTGGTCACGGTGCAACGAGCAATGGAGCACGCTGCCTCCGCTGGACGGTCAGCAGGTGTGGCAGGACAGCCGGACAATGCACGACAATGCGACTCATCCAACCACTGTCAGACTCATCCTCATCAGGCGNAGCACGACGAAGGCGGTACGGTCGCAGGTCATGTGGTGAGTGGCCCCTAAGTCAATGATCCGGTGGCCACTCGCCTCACGACCTGTGGTGGTCACGGTGCAACGAGCAACGGAGCACGCTGCCTCCGCTGGACGCTCAGCAGGTGTGGCAGGACAGCGGGACAATGCACGACAATGCGACTCATCCAACCACTGTCAGACTCATCCTCATCAGGCGATGAGACCCCCCCACAAGCATGACCATGTGCAAGAAACACAAATGGACAGTCAATCTGTGGACCACTTGGCTGTGACAGTACACTCGCACCTCCCTGAGAGCGAAGTGCCAGCAGTCGACATAGCTTTGCGATGGTCTGGTCCCTCAGGTCTGGCGTGTTGCTCTCCCCAAATGGCGGCGGGCCTGCTGCCAGTGTTGCACCCGAGGTCGCCGCAGCACGGGCTACTGCTCCAGTGCGGATCCGCTCCTCGTGGGCTGCCTGAAGACCGCGGGGCATCCTCACCCAGTCCAGCTCCTGCTGACACTCAATGTAGCGATGACGTCCGCCGCAGTTGTGGCAGCGGACAGTCCGTCCGGTGCCACCAGAAGGCTGCTGCAGTGGCTGTCGGAACAACAGGGGAGGAGGTGGGAAGGGAAGAGGTGGAGCTGGTGGGGGTGAAGGCGGACGATGACGGTGTGGAAGGCGTAGAGGACGTCGCTCCCACTGCTACTACGGCCATGGCGCCCTGCCGATGCGCGCGGTCTGCCTCGTCAGTTGTCGCGACCTGGATGAAGTAACGCTGTGCCCAGGACAACAACTGTAAGGTATCGGACATGGATGCGAGGACATCCTAGTCGAGGCGGGAGAAGGTGGCAATGAGCTCAGGGCGCAGTCCCAGCATGATGGTGTCCAGCGCCCAGAGCTGAGAGCCGCCTCCAGTGCCCAGGCGAGTATACAGGTGCATGGCCCGACGCCTATAATCAGCTGCTGAGTCCGAGGGTCCTTGATGAAGAGAGTGGAACTCGCGGAGGCGCGCGGACCGGGTCGCGTGAGTCTCTGCTGCAAATAGGGTCAGCGCCAGCTCCCAGCCGCGACGCGGTTCTGCGCCTGCTCCCGTCCCAGGCACGCCCAGGAAAGGGCAGAAGTCGACCACTGTCCCCTGTGGAACCGCGTACAGCAGTCCACGCATGGCACACGCTGCTGTGAGGGACTGGAGCGGATCAGCCATCTGGTACTGGCTGTGGTAGTAGGGCCAGACCCCCTCCCAGTCCGCCCATACCTGAAACAGCACCTCCCAACAGTCAAACCCCGCTTTGCTATCGTAGTGAGGCAGGGAAGTCTCGAAGTCCTTGGGTCGTTGCTCCATGGGGAGCTGAACCTCAAGTGGTGCTCGGAGCGGACATGGGAAGGGCATGAGAGGCATCAACGCTGCTCCCCCAGCGGCACCCGAGGCCTGATGCGGGCCGGTCTGCTGCTGCTGCTGCTGCTGCTGCCGCTCCGACTGCTGTTGCTGCTGGTGCTGTCTCCTCGGACTGGACGCCGGCGTCTCAATGCGCAGGCTACTCATCTGGTGCATCAGCCGGCGAAGCGCAGCCTCTCCAGTGGGAGGGGGAGCCTGATCCCACTCCTCGACAATGGACTCTCGTCTCTGCGGAGGGACGGTAGCGAGACCAACAGAGTCCTGGCCCGATGGGGTTGCCTCTCTCTCATTCCCGGACTGACGTCCCGGTGTCCCAGACAGAGAGACCAAGGCATCGCGAATCTGTCGCAGAATCGCTGAATGCTCATCCTGGCGCTGGCGGAGCGACGACTACTCCACCAATAGGAAGTCAATCGCTTTTGAGCGTGGGCTGCGGCCCACGCTCGTGACGGTGTCTTCCGGCTCCTTGCCCTTGGAGCTGCTTAACTCCATGTTGAGGCGGCGCAAGAGTCGTCCGAACACAGAACCGTCAGTGTTTCTCGAGGAATTGAAACTCTAGCAAAAATTGACTTTTTCGTCAAAATTTTCACCAAGTATGTGATGACGTCAGCATACTCACTGCTGACATCAGCAGGGGTCTGCTGACATCAGCAATGGGCTGCGGCCGTCGTCGCTGCCGCTGCGCTACTGCTGCTCTGTTGCTGCGCTGCGCTGCTGCAGCGCTGCCGCTGCTGCGCTGCGCTGCTGGTGCTATGCTGCCGCTGTTACTGCGCAGCCGTGGTAGCGCTGCGCTACTACTACGCTGCCACTGTCGCGCTGCGCTGCTACTACTGCATGCCGTTGCTGCTGTTGTGCTGTTGCGTTGTTGCTACTACTGCTGCGCTGCTGGTGCACTGCTGCGCTGCTGTGCTGCAGGTGTTGCGCTACGCTGCCGTTGCGCTGCCGCTGCTGCGCTATGCTATTGCTGCTGCGCTACCGCTGCTTCTGCTGCGCTACTACGCTGCCGCTGCTGTTGTGCTGTTGCTGCGCTGCCGCTGCTGCGCTGCACTGCCGCTGCTGCGCTGCGCTGCTACTACGTTGCGGCTGCTGTTGCACTGCGCTGCTCCTCTGCTACTGCGCCGCGCTACGCTACTGCGCTGTTGCTGCAGCAGCCACGGCTGCTGCTGCTGCTGCCGCAGCCACAGCTGCTGCTGGCTGTTGTGGCTAGCGCCAAGGCCGCGGCTGCTGGTGCTCCGGCAGCTGCCACTGCCGTGGCTGCTGCTGTCGTAGCTGCTCCCTTCTGCTGCCGCCGCTGCTGCTTCCGCGGCTGAAGTCACGGCTACGTCTGCTGCGTCTGCTGCGGCAGTGGGTGGAGAGGCCGCGATCGCTCTTGTCGTGGCTGTCGTGGCCGCATCTACTGCTGCGTGGTGGTGGCCCCCCCTCACAGGACCCGTTGGTGCTGCGTTGGACTGTGCTGTTACTGCCACTGAGGGCTGCTGCTGCTGTCGCTCACTGCTGCTGCAAACGCTGCGTCTCTGCTGCGCAGCTGTACGAGCTCTGGCTCGCTGCTCTGATACCATGAGAAGATTCACCACAGCTTCCTAGCTATGCTGCTGCTGACGTGGCGACATAGACAAGTCAGCTTAACGCACTAGCATGCAAGCGGGTGCGAGAACAGCATGGGTCAGGGTAGGAGAGACAAGACAAGTCTCGGAAGCTGCATTGTAGTGAATGTGCAGAGAGAGTTGACAAATGACAGGTCCACAGCATAAATAGCCGCCGCGGCTCACTGCGGGTGGCGCACTCGGCGGCACCTGTCAGTCCTGAACCGGCCCAAAACCACTGTTTTGGCCATAACTCTGCGCACATGCGTCTAAACGGAGCGCGTCTGATCCTACGGATGCAAGACAAAAAAACGGACACAACGACTGGTCGCACGCATATGTCCGGCAGCAGCCGGAGAGTGTAAGAAAACAAACATGCAAATCAGCCTGGCAGGGCTGTCCACGGAGAAAATCCTGAAGGTCTCCAAATGCAGTCCGTAGGTCGTGGCAACCCCCTGGTACATCAGTTAGGCTACCAGGCTGCCTCCAGCGGGTGGAGCGCCACCTCAGAGGACTCCGTCTCCAGCTGGGTCCGCCTCAGGGATCTGCACGAGCATGGACACGGCCGAGTGGTCACAACCAACTGTACAACTGTGTACGACTGACAGCATCACAACAGCTTGGTTCCATGAGATTACACCGAATTTGAAAAATACATCGTAAATTACTCAAATTCAGACTATAAACTGCGAACATCTGTAGAAATCGTCCAGAAGTTCAAAATGGAACATGGATTAGCAAGAAACTTCTTCAAAATTCTTCCTTGTTTCAGAGCCAAAATGTAGGCACTAACCACAGTCTACAGTCATTGAAGAAAAACAGCCCATTCATGTTATTGATAGATGCATCCATCACTGGCGCACATTTTCCCCCTTTTTAGCGACAATGTCTAAACACATCACATATTGATGGCCAATGAGTTTTAAAGTATCATGAAACAACCTTTGTGATTATTGTGATCCGAGTTGTTATGTCATGTCTTGTAGCCTTGCCACATAACCATTTACTATTTTTTTTTAACGGGAAAGTCCTTGATGATGAGAACGATGGATAAATTTGTGTGGTATGCTTGTTTTCCCTTCTGTATTCACGTGAGGCCCTACATATATGCTCAGATCTGTGTAAAGGGACGGCCTTGGGCGGTACCCTTTGCGGAATGCCGTGATTTTGGCATGATCACAAAAAAGGTGAGAAAGTGCGTAGAAGCTTCTTAGCGACACAGCCGCTGACCAGGCATCAGTGCCTGATCAGACGGTGACGACAATCACAGGTCGTACACACAACGGCAAGGGTTTGGCTAGGAGACACAAGGCACAGTGTCAGAATGCTTCAATATAGCATATGCAGAGAGAAATGAAAAATGACAGGTCCAAGGCATACATACCCGCCACGGCGCACGGCGGGTGTCGCACGCTGCAGTCCAAGAGCTGTCCCAAAACCGGCCCAAAACCACTGTTTTGGCCGTAACTCTGCGCACACATGTCAGAAATGCTACGCCGTCTGAACCTAGACGTGCAGAATCAAAAGACAAACACTACCACTGGTCACATTCATGCATCCATCGACAGACAGTGAGCATACAATGCAAAAACATGCAAATAGGCCTCATGGCCAGTCTGCCGAAAGACGCCTGCAAGATGTAGAAGACACAACAGAGAGTCCCGGTGGCATCTGGGGCTCTGGTGCAGTGGTCGGTCAGCTCCAAGCTGGTAGTCCGCCGTCTGTTGTCGCGCCGGTCGCACCAGGGCCGCCTGCCTCAAGGATCTGCACGAGTATGGACACGGCCGAGTGGTCACAGTAAACTGTACAGGAACGGCACANGCTGCAGTTCAAGAGCTGTCCTAAAACCGGCCCAAAACCACTATTTTGGCCGTAACTCTGCGCACACATGTCAGAATGCTACGCCGTTTGAACCTAGACGTGCAGAATCAAAAGACAAACACTACCACTGGTCACATTCATGCATCCATTGACAGACAGTGAGCATACAATGCAAAAACATGCAAATAGGCCTCATGGCCAGTCTGCCGAAAGACGCCTGCAAGATGTAGAAGACACAACAGAGAGTCCCGGTGGCATCTAGGGCTCTGGTGCAGTGGTCGGTCAGCTCCAAGCTGGTTGTCCGCCGTCTGTCGTCGCGCCGGTGTCACCAGGGCCGCCTGCCTCAAGGATCTGCACGAGTATGGACACGGCCGAGTGGTCACAGTAAACTGTATAGGAACGGCACAAAGCACAACACTCCCCCATGACCCAATGGTACGCATGTCCATACATGTGCAGCACTGGTACAACCAAAATCGTGGGTGACACAGACAGATGAGACGAAGACGCACATCCCACACTCAACCACTCTTACGCACGGGGCGAAGCCCAATAGAATGAATGGCCACCAAGAACTTTATGCGGGCAAGTAACTTCGTCAAGAAATCAGCACGCTGCAAGTGTGTGCCAACCCACATGATGGAGATCACGCGTCGCTGCACCAGATCGCAAACGAAGTGATGCTCAACCGCAATGTGCTTTGTGCGAGCATGAAAAACACCAGAAGTCGGCACAATGGCGAGAGCACTCTGGTTTTTGCAACGCAGCACAATGGTGGGTACTGACTGCCCAAGCTCAAGAAACAAGCGCTGCAGCCATAGTGCCTCAGCAGCCGTTGCGCCCAAAGCCACATACTCAGCCTCCAAAGAGCTACGTGCGATGCAACCCTGCTTCCCGCTTCGCCAAGACAAAGCGGTACCACCGAGCAGAAACACGTAGCCAGTACGACTGCGCCCATCTGGACTTCAAGCCCAGTCACTGTTAGTGTAGCCGTCAAGGACCACCGAACATTGCCGACAAAAGCAGAGTCCAAGATACGGCATGGAGACCACGTACCGTATCACTCGCACAGCCGTGTGAAGAGCTCTTGCACGTGGAGCCTGCGAGAACTAAGCGAGGAGGTTGACGGTGAATGCGATGTCAGGACACGTGGTAGTGGCCAGGTACATTAGAGATCCAATGAGACAGGGGTACAAGGTCACGTCCACTGTCTCCCCCAGCTGTGTAGGGTCATCCACCTTCATGGCATTCTGCCCATCAGGTGTGAGGGGTGTGGAAGCGGTGGGCACTGCACCAAGGAGATCGCTGAAACGCTCCCCCACGACTCGTGCGTATCGGGCCTGATGTAGCAACAGTGTCCGATGTCTGCGATCTCGCATGATCTCCATACCAAGAAACACCGATGCACGACCGAGGTCCTTCATCCTCTAGGCAGTCTGCAGGACAACCTTGGCCTCCTTCACAGCCTCCAAGGACGGAGACGTAATCCGAAGGTCATCAACATAGACCAAGATGGCGGTGGACCGCTCGGGTGTCGGTAGGAAGAAGAGCGAGGGGTCTGCCTCGCTCTGTACGTATCTTGCGTGAGTCAAGGTGCCAGTGATCTCCCGGTTCCAACACCGTAGAGACTGCTTGAGGCCGTACAAGGACTTGCGCAAGCCTGGTGGCTGAGCCACGTAGATCTCCTCATCTAGAGAGCCATGGAGGAACGCGTTGTTCGCATCCATCTGGTGCAGTTCCCAGTCATGCTGAGCCACTACACCGAACAGAGCTCGAGGTGAGGTCATGCGGCCGACAGGGGCAAAGGTGTCAGTGCAATCAAGTTCCTCAATTTGAGAGTACCCCTTAACGACCAAGCGGACCTTGTAGCATTCCAGTGAGCCATCCGGCTTCACCTTCTTGCGAAAGACCCACTTGACCTTAATCGCCTTCCTCCCAGGGAGAAGGTCGACCAGCTCGTAGAATTTGTGCTCTCGGATAGCGCGAAGCTCATCCTTGCATGCAGCTCGCCAGGCATCAGCATCCTGCAATGAGAAAGCCTCCCTCAATGTGCCCGGGTCGGGCGTCATAGAGGGGGAACTCTGTGTGGCAATTGCATACGCCTCAGTGTCAAGCCTGACGGCTACGAGATCAGCTGCTGCGTCACAGGCGATATGGAACTCGCGAGTGACTAGGTCGTTCGCTATGGGGCACGCTGGGTGTACCTCTGAAAACTCAGTGCAAACACTCAGGCCTAAGGCCTTTGTGCCTGGATATCTGCTCGCGATGCTGCGAGAGGAATGCCTGGGTCCGGGACCCGACGCTCGCTGAGCTCTGAAATCTAGTGGTCAAAGGCGGCCACCGGGCTCACGAGAGTAACCGGAGGTCGAGGGGCACACCTCGGGCTCAGAAACAGGTACGACCACAGGGACAGGTACAACCACAGCTCGTGAGGGCTGAGACAAGGCAGCCGGAGATGCCGTGCGAGGAGATGCGTGTGTGGGGGACATAGAGCTGGGTCTGACTGCAGGCAAGGCTGGCCCGGACACTGAGACAGGAGTGTCAGCCAACGTAGGGACAGGAGTGGGCTGGACTGGGTCAGACGCCGGAGCAGGGGTGCCAGTAGACACAGGTGATGGTGGAGGAGGAGGCATGAGAGCAGCGCTACCTGTAGGATGTGAAACAGGCTGAACAGGGGGGATCTCTCGACCAACGGCAATGATAGCCGGATCATTGAGTGCTGGAGACCGAAAGGGGACTTGAGCGGACACATCAGCATGACGAGGAATGGTCGCTGGCGGAGAAGTCTCCCCCATCCGCCGAGGACCCTCACAGGAAGGGACTTGAGCTGCGGAGAGGGCTGTGATCGAAGCCAGATCATGGTATGTGAGTGACTAAAAAAACAGCACGTCACAGGACTGAATGAAACGACGGCGAGTGGGATCCCAAAAGCGCGAGGCCTTCGCCTGCGGGGAGATGCCGATGAAGGCACACAAGCGATCCCAAGGGGAGACCTTGGACCCCTGCTGGTCCTCGGTGTACCACACGGAGGCGAGGGATCCCCAGAGGCGAGCGAGACGAAGATCAGCACGGTGGCCAAACCAGAGCTCGCACGGTGTAACATGATCCGGAAGCGAACCATGCAGGAGGCGGTTCCAGACCCAAGTCATGTAGGCGAAGGCCTCGAAAGCGGAGGACTCGGGGAGAATGCACTCAGACCGCATGGCGCGAACCACATCCTCCATGGTGCGGTTCCAGCTCTCAGATACACCGTTCTGCTGTGGGGTAGCAGGAGCGGAGACCTGGTGAAAAATCCCATGCTCAGCAAAGAAGGAGTCCATCTCACCGAGGAACTCGCCGCCGCGATCCAAGCGAAAAGTATACAGCGTGTGGCAAGACTGACGCTCAGCCATCACGAGCCAGAGCCGAACCGCAAGGGCGGCGTCGCTCCTCTGACACAGACTGTAGACCCACCGCATCCGGGTGAAGTCATCAGTCAGCGTCAGAACATACCGGCCCCTCTCGGGCAGGGACTCGACCGGGAGAGGACCGAGCAGGTCCGAGTGGACCAACTCGAGAGGCCTCAGTGCTCGAGAACGCGAATCAGGGTAAGTGCACTGGTGCATCTTCCCCTGAGCGCAAAAAAGACAGTCGGTCTTGGGTGGCTTCTCGAAAGAAGCCACGTCAAGAACGAGAGCAGGCTGTGTACGAATGAGCTTCGACACAGTGTAGGAGCCCATGTGACACAGACGACAGTGAAGCAACCGCTGGTGTTCCGGGGATAGAACACCAGTGAAAAAATTCGACCAGAGGAGGAGGGAGAGCAAGGGAAGGAGAGCCGAGCAATGCGATACAAATCATCCATAACTGAAGCACGTAGGACAATGATACGGGTGTCAAGAGTAGTCAAAGTCGCTGAATCAGCGGTATACTGAACGGAGAGACCCATCAGAGTGCAGGCATGCACAGACAGCAGACTCAGCTCAAGATCAGGCACAAAAGCACGTCAAAGAGATACAGGGAGGCAGACGGACCATCAAAGCATTCAACCCCAACACCGTGGACCCGCAAGGACTTACCAGAGCCTGTACGAACAGAACGGACAGACGTGACAGGAACAAGTACCACAAAGTCACTACGACGACACGTCATGTGATGGGTGGCACCGGAATCGATGATCCAAGTGCCACCGGAGTCACGACCGCTGGACGTCACTGTACAACGAGCAATGAAATACTAGGCATCAGAGGGGCGCTGAGCCATCAGTGGGAAGGAACGACGTACATCACGAAGGTGAGACTCATGAATCCAGTCAATGCAGTCAGGCCCATCATCATCACATGCAGACTGTGCTCCCCCACACGTGTCATCACGAGTCACGAGGACGGACGAACAAATAGTCTGGGACCCACTCGATGATGACAACACACTCGCACCTCCCTGAAAGCAAAGCACCAGAAGATGATGAAGCTCGGCGATGGTGCGATCGCGTGGGTCTGGAAGACAGCTACTCGCTGGTGAGGACGTAGGAACAGCTGCAATCGTGGTCGCCGAGCGTCCAGAGGAGTGTGCGGGCGACGTGTCGGACGCGGTGCGAGAAGCATGGGTGGCCTGAAGCCCACGAGTGATGTGCGCCCAGTGAAACGGCTGCTGGCACTCGGTGTAGCGATGGGCGCCTCCACAGTTATAGCAGTGCACAAAACGGCCACTGCTACCACTGGATGACGGTTGCTGCTGACCCGATTCGCGCCTCCTATTCTTCTTCTTCCCCTGGGCAGCTGCTGCAATGCACTACGTCTGCGTGGGTATAGACAAGGTCGAAGAGGGGGAGGAAGATGAGGTAGTGATGGAGGTGGATGAGGGTGACTGCAGGAGGGAAGATGGTGGTGATGCGATGACTGNGCAATGAAATACTAGGCATCAGAGGGGCGCTGAGCCATCAGTGGGAAGGAACGACGTACATCACGAAGGTGAGACTCATGAATCCAGTCAATGCAGTCAGGCCCATCATCATCACATGCGGACTGTGCTCCCCCACACGTGTCATCACGAGTCACGAGGACGGACGAACAAACAGTCTGGGACCCACTCAATGATGACAACACACTCGCACCTCCCTGAAAGCAAAGCGCCAGAAGATGATGAAGCTCGGTGATGGTGCGGTGGCGTGGGTCTGGAACACAGCTGCTCGCTGGTGAGGATGTAGGAACACCTGCAATCGTGGTCGCCGCGCGTCCAGAGGAGTGTGCGGGCGACGTGTCGGACGCGGTGCGAGAAGCATGGGCGACCTGAAGCCCACGAGTGATGTGCGCCCAGTCAAACGGCTGCTGGCACTAGGTGTAGCGATGGGCGCCTTCACAGTTATAGCAGTGCACAAAACGGCCAATGCTACCACTGGATGACGTCTGCTGCTGACCCGATTCGCGCCTCCTATTCTTCTTCTTCCCCTGGGCAGCTGCTACAATGCCCTACGTCTGCGTGGGTATAGATAGGGTCAAAGAGGGGGAGGAAGATAAGGTAGTGATGGAGGTGGATGAGGGTGACTGCAGGAGGGAAGATGGTGATGATGCGATGACTGCTGCAGCGAGGGAAGTTTCCTGATGCACTACTGCTGTCTCGCGGGCCGATGTCACCTGGAGGAAAAGCTGATGCGCCCAGAGGAGCAGCTGCAGAGTGGCTAAGAAAGGCTCGAGGGCAGTGTTGCTGTACCGTGTGAAGATGTCGGTGTACTCCAGGCAAACTCCAAGCATGATCGTCCGAAGCGCCCACAGCTGTGTGCCCCCTGAGGTCCCCAAACGCGTATAGGAACGCATGGCGCGTCGCCAGTAATCCGCCGTAGGCTCCGCTGGCCCCTGACGGAGCAAGTGGAAAGCACGAATGTGTGACGCACGCGTGGCGTGCGTCTCTATGGCCAGTAGGGAGAACGCAAGATCCCAGCCTCCACGAGGATCGGCTTCGGTGCCTGTGCCAGCCTCGCTGAGGAAGGGGCGGAAGTCGACGACAGTCTCGCGTGGCATGGCATAGAGAAGTCCGCGCATGGCCCGGGCAGCTGTTAGCGCCTGAGCTGGATCTTTAGACTGGTATGGGCTGTGGTAGTAAGGTCACACTCCCTCGGAAGTGGCCCACACCTGAAACATGATCTCCCAGCAGTCAAAGCCATCCTCGCTGATGTATTGTGGAGGTGGTGCCTCAAAGTCCTTTGGCTGCCGCTCCGTGGGGAGAGCAACCGCAGGCTGAGGAGGGCGAGAGACGAGATAAACTCCTGGGGGAAGGTGATCACCCGGAAAGTCAGGTGACGATCGTATCGGGGACACGGGTGGAGGTCGGGTACCCGTCTGTAGCTGACGGAAACGCTCCTATAAAAAACAAATCTCCTGCTCCAGAGGGTCATCCTCGAAGCTTGGCATGAATGGCTCGCCATCAAGGAGGTCAGCAGGTGGTGGAAAAACCACAGCAAGAGGTGAAGCAGGTAGAGCACCTGTCATGGGCACCTGGGCCGAGTGCTGGGTAGAGGCCGCAACGCCGGCAGCTCCCTCAGAAATCCGCGAAGGAGCCGTGGACTGAGCACGCAGAAGCTCAGTCAGTGTGCGGATCGTGTCAATCTGCTCTCGCTGCAGACGACGCAGCTCATCTTGCTTGCTGCGCAGGTCCGCAATGGCCTACGAGCGAGGGCTCAATACCCCTGAAGAAGAGGAGGAGGGATCACCTGGCCCCTTGTCCCTGTCATCGGGCGAACTCATGTCGCAGCTCACTATGGGATGACAGGTCACGTTTGTCGGATTTAAAAAATGTCTGCGTTTCTCGAGGAGTTGAAACGCTGGCAACTTTTCACTTTCAAGGTGAAAATTTGGCTAAGTGCAATGCTGACGTGAGCAAGTGGTTGCCGACGTCAGCACAACCTGATGACGTCAGCAATCAACAATGCTGACGTCAGCTCGTCTCCTCCTTTTTTTGGTGGTTTTTTTGTGTCACGGATCTGCGCGAGTGTGGAGCCACTTCGCGGTGGCGCGCTCTAGCTCTACGGAAGCTGTGCTGTTGCAGCTGTGCTGTCACCTGCAGCAGCAGCAGTGCAGCGGTGGCAGCAGCGCCTGCACTGCGGCTGCTGCTGCTGCTGCGCACTGCAGCTGCTGCTGCGCGGTGCAGCTGCTGCTGGCTGCTGCCGCCGCGCGCTGCTGCTGCTGCCGCTGCTGCGGTGCTGCTGCTACTACTGCTGCTGCTGCTCTGCTGTGGCCGCCGCGACTGCCACTGCTGCTACTGTGCTGCTGCCGTTGCTGCGCTGTTGTTGCCGACGCTGCTGTTGCGCTGCTGCTGCCGCCGCTACTGCCACGCTGCTGCTACGGCCGCTGCTGTTGCGCTGCTGTTGCGGCCGCCTCTGCTGCTGCTGCTCTGCTGCTGTGGCTGTGGGAGGGCAGATGCACGCACTGCAGTCGCCACGCGCCTCTGCGTGGTGGTACACGTCGCTGCTGCTGCCTCTGCAGCTGCGATCTCACGTGGTGGGTGGAGTGCGTTCACGGCGACCGGCCGTCTCCAACAGACCCCAGGAACTCTGCTGCAGCGGTGACTCTCACTGTTGCTGCTCTGCTGCGTCTCTGCTGCGCAGCTCAGTGAGAACTGTCTCACTGCTCTGTTACCATGAGAAAGTGCGTAGAAGCTTCCTAGCAACACAGCCGGTGACCGGGCATTAGTGCCTGATCAGACGGTGACGACAGTCACAGGTCGTACGCACAACGGCAATGGTTTGGCTAAGAGACACAAGGCATAGTGTCAGAATGCTTCAATATAGCATATGCAGAGAGAAATGACGAATGACAGGTCCAAGGCATAAACACCTGCCACGGCGCACGGCGGGTGTCGCATGCGGCAGTCTAAGAGCTGTCCTAAAACCGGCCCAAAACCACTGTTTTGGCCGTAACTCTGCGCACACATGTCAGAATGCTACGCCGTCTGAACCTAGACATGCAAAATCAAAAGACGGACGCTACGACTGGTCACATGCATGCATCCATTGACAGACTGAGCATACAATGCAAAAACATGCAAATAGGCCTCATGGCCAGTCTGCCGAAAGACGCCTGCAAGATGTAAAAGACACAACAGAGAGTCCCGGTGGCATCTGGGGCTCTCGTGCAGTGGTCGGTCAGCTCCAAGCTGGTAGTCCCCTGCCTGTCGTCGCGCCGGTGTCACCAGGGCCGCCTGCCTCAGTGATCTGCATGAGTATGGACACGGCCGAGTGGTCACAGTAAACTATACAGGAACAGCACAAAGCACAACAGAAGGCATTAAGGAGTTCAACGTATGAAGCAATGTTTCCCTTATTATACTTTTTTTTACTTGAATGAATATGTTCTTGTGGTAACTGACGTAGCCATTTTTTACGTAACTTTTGCCTTCAAGTTTTGATGTCACTACATGTGCCGTGCTTCTTGAATCATAATTGGGTTGTTATTTGAGTGTTTGATTTGCGTGCTAGGTTGGTTTGTGGTATTGAGGATGGAACATAGCTGAGACTCGTATGCGGCTGCCATGGGAATGCATTGTCCCTCAAAAAAACAATTCAACTGAATGTCAGAATAACCCATGATGGCCAGTCGAATACAATGCAATTTGATAAATGTGTTGAGGAAGAGCTTTGTTATCCATTGGTGGTGATGGAGATGTGCATGACGGTAAAGTTCATCGTTTCATAAGCACTAACTTATAAATCACATCAAGCCCATCAGGTTTGTTTGTAAACCAAGTTAGAAATGGAATTTTTTGACCCCAAACGGAAGTGGTAGGAAACTCGGTGTTTTGGTTTGTTACTCGTCATATCATTGGCAATGAACAATGCTCCTGTAGATATTTGTGACATCCGAATCCATGTTTGCAAACCAAAAGTATTTTGGTTTCTTAAATTCACCCGAGAGTCTTTCTTGACAAAGCCCGTGCTATTCTCCTTGAAGAAAGTGGCATGAATCCCCATTAGGAAAATGATGACGTGTAGCATAAATTGGCTTTACAATAGACAAAACCTCACTAAAAATTGGTTTGAACCTATTGCCCGCGGAAGAAAGGTGCATTTTCCAAAAGGGCCAACCACACCATCAACAATATGGCTCGGTTATTGTCGAGGTTCATAGAATTAGAAAAAAAGGTTCTGATGAAGGACATGCACAGTAACATGCACCATGAAACTGACGTAGGCAATGCCACTTAACGAAAAGGCTTCCAGGGTGTAGAAAATGTTCTCAAAGGTATATAGGAAAAACAAGCTCAATAGAACAGTCCATACATCATTTGGATATGGTACACATGTTATTTGAAGAGCATGGAATGGGTGGGTGAAGTTGGGCGGGTCAAAGAGTTGTTCACATGCATATTGATTAATTCTTCACACTTCATTAGTGGAGTATGAGCTCACCTTGCATAGTGAGAATGACACTTGAGAGCTAGATGCTTGGGTGGAGGGCAAGAGAATCATTATCCTTGAGCTGATCTCAAAGAAGAAGCTCCCAAAGGAGGGGGAGCCATATAGAGCACAATTGCTTAACAATGTTTAACCACCCTAAATTCATACACTCGACAATTGGTGTATCAAAAAATGTACTCCTATATACAATTATCTTCCAGAAATCATTAACATCAATTCATGTCACTAAAGCCCAGATGTACATTCCTTGCAAAAGGTGTTGGTTATGATGGATTATTTGTACTATGCAATTGTTTTTCGTAGGATTTCATGTTCACCAATATGTTCACTTCCCAATACACTTATTGATCCACACTTTTAGGGATTAGGTGATTGGCCCTATATGCGACGGGATTCTGGCACAACCCACAAGGAGACCTTTGCATGAGTAGAAATGTTGTTTTCTATCCACATAAATGTTTTAGTGGGAACAATTGACTTGCTTTGGATCTACGAGGTCCACCATATGGATGTGGAGTTGGCGTTTTTCAACAATGAATTGGATGTATTGGTCTACATGGGGTTTTCAAAGGGGTTGATGCACTTTCCAGGAATTATTACTTGGCAAGGCACTTGACGATCTGAATAAAGCATGAGAATTGGGGTGCCTGATAATTGACAGCTTTGTGGCCAAGCGTGTCTTGAAGCGATGCAAAGCAGGTCATTGTCTATGTTTTTTAGAATAGCAGCAACACCATAAAATTATCTTCCTTCACACCAAGGACCATGTCTTAATGTTGTCTGATGTGGGGAACATCGTGAATTTGAAGCGACAGATTAGCAGCCAGATCAAGATGACTGACATGTATGATCTCAGATACTACTTTAACATTGCAATGAAGAGAGACTACAAGATACGCACAGAGATGGGAAAAGAAGTTTACACAAAGGAGGCATTGTCCAGCTACACAATGGAGAATGGAAACCATATAAAACAAATCAAGACCATGACATGCCAGCTTAGCCAAACAAAGTATTCAAGCGCCGAGATGGAAGAGATGGCATTGTTGTTGTACCTATCCATGTGCGCCATGGTTACAAAGTGGTCCAGCCTTGCCTTTCTTGAAGGGCACATAAGCCAAAACGTTGCTGACCTGGGGCCATTGCATAAGCAAGCTGCAAACATGACCGATTTCTACCTCCAGGTGAGAAACATTTTAGGGCTCGTTGCTGGAGGGGAGCTCAAGTTCACTTCCTTGAATTAGTCGCCTACTTGTATGCAGTCTGGGCAGGTGATAAGGATGAAAGGAAAATGATGTTGGGGTAGTTAGTGATTAGTGGAGTAGAATCTTTGTAGGTATTTGTGCCATTGTCCAATGTGGAGTTTGAGTACATCACACTTTCAGAGGCTACAAAGAAGTTTATGTGATCGTGGCAACAACTGAAGACGACTGAGGTGCTGTGGAGATTATGATAGTATACAACGTGGACAACACATGCACACTCATCCTCACCCAGAATTCAGTACTATACAAGAGGACCAATCACTTCAGTATTTGTATCCACTACATGCGGGACTTTGTGTAAGAAAGGAAATGTTTTTATTGTGCATAACAGCATGAAGTGCATGCTTGCCCATGCCTTGAGCACATCACAGTACAAGGAAAATAATTGAACAAGCTATTTGGAGCTTGGTGTATGTTTTGTGGCTTTGAGCAAGCTCGCGGAGTAAATGAGACAAGCTCAAAGGACAAGGCACCAGGGATGTAGTGGGAGATACTGTCAGCATATGTGCCCCTTGCAATGAGTGACGTTGATTGCTTTCCTTTGTTCACCAGTGTAGGGACATCCAACACATGATCTAATTCCAGAAGTGGACATGGTGGAATGTTTATTAAAGTATTGAGCTTAAACTTGCCCCATTTGAGTGATTAGGAAGAAAGTGAGCCCTGTCCCAAGGTCGGGTGTAGGGTGGGTGGAGTGCTGTACCTTTCAGGCACCAAAGAACTCCACCACTAGTGATCCAAGCTCGAATCAAACATGCTCCAAAGACACCAATGGCTTCCAGGAAGAAACGTGGAAGGCACCTTCAACAATACGAAGCTCCCCTTCACTTTTGGGCCTGTAAAGGCTTTTCAACTTGGAACCCTCAAGCGCCTCCACTTTTCTATCATCCTGAGCGTGGTTGATGGCTCCACCTAGAGTTACTTCAATGGTTGTAGTTGGGGCTATGCTTACATCTATCAACCAGTAACAAGTGAGTGCAATGTAAGCGATTGACTGAAATCATTTGCAGTTTTTTCTTTTCTTTTTTTTCCTTTTTCTTTTTCAATTAATTCCAAATTCTGTCCTTGGGTTTCATGTTCTTTACCATTGGTGACCAGTTTTCAATCCAGTGGTGGAAATCATTATGAAAGCTAGGCTCCCCTACGGGTGCACGGTATAGTTAATCAACCCAAGTTCATACGCCCCATGATCAGTGGATTGAGAAATGTCTTTGTGTGTGGATGGATTTCTCAGAGATCAACAAAATGAATGCAGTTGACAAGAACCCAGACGTACATCCCCTTTTCAGTATGAAAAACTCACTTGATTTTCACGGTACAAATCAACTTGCGCACATGCACCATCCTCACTAAATGGTTCACTTTCCAATGCACTTATTTGTACACAAATTTAGTGGTGCATGACCTTGGGGTAACAAGTCACGTACATGAAGGGACAGTGAAGCAAGGGGAACACAAGGACATATGCTGCATCGGGATCATCGTTAGTGTTACCAGCCACATCATTTGTGTCACATGGCATCAGTGGCAGCCACATCACCGCTGACGCTCACATCCTGGCAGATATCACTTTCAGAGCCGCAACCCTTGTTATCGCAGCATATGCTTCTGCCGTGCTCTCCACACCTATGACCCGTGCT
>SZWC01006491.1:12778-56054 GCA_023375785.1 Penium margaritaceum
CACACACACACACACACACACACACACACACAAACACACACACACACACACACATGCAGGAAAGGAAAATCAAGAGGAATCTTCCTGACCTTGTTGCTGCTCACGTGGCAACACACTCTAGTCAGCTGGTGCACTAGCAAGCAAGCAGGTATAAGAAACAACATGAGTTGAGCTATGGAGACGCGCAAAGTCTCATAAGCTCTCACAGCTTAGTAATGCAGAGAGAGATGAAAACTAACAGGCACAAAACATGAATACCTGCTGCGGCAAACGGCGGGTGATGCATACAATGGTGTCCTAAAACTGGCCCAAAACCACTGTTTTGGCCGCAACTCTGCGCACATACATCCAAACGCGACACCGTATGAACCTAAAGATGCAGAATCTTGAGGCAGACGCTAAAAATGATCACATACATAGGCCTGGTATTGATCAATTGATACACAATGTTGATGGAAACTAGGGCAGCCCTAAGGGAGGTGACCAGGCTCACCAAGAGCCACCTAGGCTTGACCAACTGTTTGTGAGAGGGAGTTGCAGGTTGCACACACAGAAATCATGGAAGCGAATATAGGTTTGCAGAGAATTCGAATGTCTGATTTGACTCTTGAGTGAGAAGTTAAGTTATCACAGATTTCTAACAAGCCCTTACATGCCTCATTTGGCCAAGGGAGCACTGAGATACACTCTGTCAAAGTTCACCCTCTTGCACACTCTCCTAGCCTAGTGGGATAAGCGGCAGTCACCCTGTCACACATGATAATTATGTCTCACACCACCTGCACGGCCAACAATCATGATCTGCTCCTTCCTTGAAATATCCTGGAGGTCCTCTAGCCAGCTTTTCTCCTTGAAGGCTGCTCTCAGCCGTCCTGGCAAATAATCTTGCCGCCTTTTGAGCTCAAAGTGCTCAGGTCGTCACTTGAACCCGACCCATGATCTCCAAACTTTGGAAATCCATATCTCACTCAAACGGACTCCGAATTGAGTTCCATAAAGTGTGTTGGAACCTGGATAACATCCCCTATGCAGATGTCATGCCAAAGGATTTTCATCGAGCAACCTATTTTTGTCACTTTCTGGCACCCTCATATCCATCATTCTCCCACTTAGCGAGAATAAAAATCACACAAGTCCGCACTGTCCCTTCAGCCGCTGAAAGCGGTGCGCTGCCAGAGGCTTGGTCAGGAAGTCTGCCAGCATCATGCCTGAAGGGCAAAACTTGATCTGCACCACCTGCTTCGCTACGAGCTCGCGGATGAAGTGGTACCACAGGTCGATGTGCTTGGTTCGGGCGTGAAATTCTGTGTTCTTAGTCAGAGCAATGGTCCTCATGTTGTCACAGTACGTGGTGGTCTCTGTGGTCTGCTGCTGTCCAAGGCTTTCCAGTAGCTCACGCAGCCACACGGCTTCCTTTGCTGCTTCACTTAGGGTAATGTACTGTGCTTTGGTGGAGGAGAGGGTGACACACTCTTGCTTCTTGCTCCTGCAGCTGATTGCACCTCCCCCGAGCACAAACACGAACCGACTGGTCAACCTCCTTGTGTCCAGGTCAACCCCAAGTCAGCGTAACCGTAGCCGATGATGATGGGGCTGTTGTTGCAACTGAAGGTGAGGCAAAGGCTGCTACTGCTGTCGAGATAGCGCAGCACGCGCTTGACCACCTCCCAATGCGGCACGCCTGGATTCGCGCAAAATTTGGTGAGAACTCCCACTGCTTGGCTAATGTCAAGGCGCGTGCCAACTGTTCCGTACATGAGACTCCCAACTGCAGCTTGATAGGGTGCTGCTTCCATGCGGCTGCTCTCTTGCATGCTGTGGGGAGTCTGCGTCATGCTCAGCTTTGCTCCCACTTCCAGTGGTGTTGCGGCTTTGCGCGCTCGTGCCATGTTGAAGCGCTTGATGATGCCGCTCACGTACTTGCTCTGCGACAGCTCCAAAGTCTGTTGCTGCCAATCACGCTTGACTTGCAGGCCAAGGTATTAACTGAGCTCTCCCATGTCTTTCACGTCGAACCTGGCAGCAAGGGACTGCTTCACATCGTCCACAAGAGATTTGGAGTCAGATGCAACAAGCAGATCATCAACATAGAGAGAAGTGATGACCTAGCTTGCCTCTTGCACACACCCATAGATGGCATGGTCCGCTTCGCTGCACACAAAACCAAGCCCAGCCAGTTGCTAATCCATCTTGTGGTACCATGCTCGTGGTGCTTGCTTCAGGACGTAGAGTGCCTTCACAAGCTTGCACACCAAATCCTCCTTTCCACCACATACCCCTCTGGCTGCTCCATGAGCACATCCTCCTCGAGGTCACCATTCAGAAATGCACACGTCACATCCATTTGGTGCACCTCCCAGTCCATAGCAGCAGCAAGAGCGAGGATCTCTCGGATGGATGGAAAATTTGTGACAGGTGTAAGTGTCTCCTCACCCTCAGTCTGTGCATACTCCTTAGCAACCAACCATGCTTTGTACCTGAGCACCTTACCATCTGCACCACGCTTGCGCCTGAAGATCCACCGGCACCCGATCACCCGGCTGCGGTGTGGAGCTTCCTCGAGGGTCCAGGTGCCATTCTTCATGAGCTCACCATACTCCTTTTCTGCTGCGGCATGCAAATCTGCTGCCTCGGCGCTGTGCATGGCTTCAGCGAGTGTGGCTGGGTCATCAGTGACAGTGAGGAAGAGGAGCTCAAGGTCACAAGACTCCGTTGGTGGTGGAGTGGTGCAAAGATGCAGCCGCTCACCTTGTTGTGTCGACTTCTTTGCGAGCCTCTAGGACCGCCGTAGCTGCTCCCTACTGTCCTTCACACGTTTGTTGATGCGTTCGAACCATCGTGGTAGCTGCTGTTTGTTGCTTTACTGCTCCTCCTCATCAGATTCTGCTGCTGGCTCCTTCTCCTTCCCAGCTCCCTCCACCTCCTTGTCATTGCCGCTATCACTGCCATGTTCCGCACTGCCCTCTTCTGCTACTGGTTCGTCTCCCACTTTAGGTACAAGTACAGGAGCAAGTGGAACTGGAGACATAGGGCTCCAAGTCCAGCCCTTCACGTCCTCTTGAAGACCACGTCACGGCTGCAGATGATCTTGTGTGCGGCGAGGTTGTAGAGGCGGCATCCCATGGTGTCGTAGCCGAGGAAGGTGGTCTTCACCGATTTTACATCTAGCTTGTTACGGTTGCCAGCAGGCACGTGCACGAATGTGTCACACCCAAAGGCTTTCAGGTGCGTCACTCTTGGCTTTCATCCCTTCCACGCCTCCTCCAGTGTCATCAGCGACACGGCACGCGTGGGAATCCAGTTTTTCAGGTACACAGTAGTGTTGACCGCTTCCACCCAAAAGGTTGGCGGGAGCTCCGTGTCTTGGAGCATGCTGCAAACACGCTCTACAAGCATACTGTTCACACGTTCAGCCATGCCGTTCAGCGACAATGTTCCAGGTGGGGTGACCTCATGCCTGATCCCACAACGTTTGAGGAAGTTTTGGAAGTTATTGGAGACTTCCACCGTTGGTGCGAAGCACCTTCAACCGCCTGCCACTCTCATTCTGTGTAGCAGTAATCTACACCTTGAAAGCATCAAAACACTTATCATTTCTAGCCAGGAAGGACACCCACGTCTTCCTTGACTTGTCATCAATGAATGTGACAAAGTACAACTTGCCGGACAAAGACCGAGATGGTATGGGACCGCACAAATCAGAGTGAACGAGTGAGAGAAGCTCAGCCGCCCCCGTCCCTTCCGGTGTGAAAGGAGAGCGGGCTTCCTTCCCTTCAATACAGCACTCACAAGCCGATGCACTTGGCTGCTGCACCCCCTTGAGCTCCAGGCCGTGGACCATCATGGAGATGATGGCGCCAAAGCCGAGGTGACGGAGCCGGTGGTGCCACAGGCCGATGTTGTGTTTTCCCTCTCTCACCGCCAACGCTGAGTCGGCTTCTTTCTCTGACGCCACATAGAGAAGATAAAGTCCATCCTCCTTGTCTTCTTTTGCAAGCACACAACCTGCAAGGACAGAGATGGTGCAGCCACCATTCTCAAAGCAAACCTGCATGCCTTCGGAGATGAGAGATGAGACAGAGAGGAGGTTAGCTGCCAGCCCCGGAACATGGAGCAATCCCCTTCACACGACTTTCCATGTGCTTACCCTCAACAGAAGCACCAAACACAATCTCAAATTCCCCAAGTGCCATTCACACATCATTATCCCCCATGTTCACCCGATGAGGCGCAGTGGCGGTGTTATCGATGAACCACTCCCGGCGACAAGTCATTTACCGCGTGGCTCCAGAGTTGATGATCAAGAACAAGGCGGTGTTGTTGGAGACATGCAGGACCCCGATGGTGGTCACAAGTCCACTCTCCCAATCTGCTACGTTTGCGGAAGTGTCGGACCGCTTTCCCGCTCCCACTCCAGTCGCAAGGTCCGCCTTCTTCTCCCGGCATTCGCGCACCCAATGGCCCGGCTTCTTGCAGTAATGGTATTTCCCCTTCTTCTTCCCTCCTCCACCGTTGCTCCTGGTTGGTGCAGCACCACCCCCATGACCAGAGTTGGTGATGAGATTGACGTCCAGTCCGCTTCCGCCCTCGTCTCCTTTGCGCCGCTCCTCCTCAAACAGTAGGCTGTCCTCCACATTGTTGAGAGAGAGCTTGTCACCACGCTGGTCCAGGGAAACAATGAGAGGACTGTAGCTGCTAGGAAGGCCATGGAGGATGGTTAGCATGAGCACACGTTCCTTAACAAGGTCCTCAATCGCAGCAAGCTGGTCAGAGAGAGACTTCACCATGTTGATGTAGTCAATCATGGATCCAGACTCATCCATCTTCACAGTGTGAAATTGTTGCAGCTCCATGTTCATAAGGACTGACTTAGAGGCATAAGTAGAATCAAGATATTTCCAAACCTCCTTTGGCGTGAGGATGCCACAGATGAGGAGTTGCTGCCGTTCAGCGAGGTAGAGGTAGATGGTGGCGAGGATGCCGTCACGCTTACCGCGGTAAGTATGGGCCTCGCCAGGAGAGAGGGAGCCTTCAGCTGATTCCTTCTTCTTCTTATCAACCTGGCTCCAGAGACCCTTCTCCATCAGCACCATCTTCATGTTGTGGCTCCGGTTGAATAAGTTCTTGCCTTCGAACTTGGCGATGTTGACGCCGGCCACCACCGAAGCGGATGTCACCATGGTAGTTCAGCCCCCAAACGAATCTCGCACACAAAAGGGTGCAAAGAGTGACTCAAGGATGAGGCAAAGCCTTGTTCTAGCTCTGATGTCACTGATGGAAACTAGGGCAGCCCTGAAGGAGGTAATCAGGCTCACCAAAAGCCGCCTAGCCAGGACCAACCGTTTGTGAGAGGGAGTTGCAGGTTGCACAAACATAAATGTAGGTTTGCAGAGAATGCGAATGTATGATTCCACTCTTGAGTGGGAAATCACATCATCACAGATTTCAAACAAGCCCTTATATGCCTCGTTTGGCCAAGGGAGCACTGAGATGCACTCTGTCAAAGTTCACCCTCTAGCACACTCTCCTAGCCTTGTGGGATGGGCGACATTCACCTTGTCACACATGAGAATTATGTCTCACACGATCTACACGGCCAGCAATCATGATCTGCTCCTTCCTTGAAGTCTCTTGGAAGTCCTCCAGCCGGCTTTTCTCCTTGAAGCCCGCTCTCAGCCGTCCTCGCTAATAATCTTGCCGCCTTTTGAGCTCAAAGTGCTCAGGTCGTCACTTGAACCCGACCCATGATCTCCAAACTTTGGAAATCCATATCTCACTCAAACGGACTCCGAATTGAGTTCCATAAAGTGCGTTGGAACCTGTGAAACATCTTCTATGCGGATTTCATGCCAAACGATTTCTATCAAGCAACCTATTCTTGTCACTTTCTGGCACCCTCATATCCATCAAATGTAAAACATGCAAATCAAGTTCAAGAACCAATCCACCAAGAAAACTGTAGCGACTGTAGAATAACCGCAGAGCACCCTAGCAAGCACCCAGGATGGCATGGTAGCTATGTGGCAGCTACAGGTGGATGGAGCCACCACCCATCGATGCTCCGATGCTTGTTGGGTCCGCATAAGGGATGTGCATGAATATGGACTCGGTCGAGTGGTCACAGTAAGCTATGTAAACAGACGAGGATGAATCACATCACAACACTCCCCCATGGCCCAATGGTACGCATGCATTTACATGCATAACTGACATAGGTCCACAACAACATGCTCAACACTCCATTTTTACACACCCCACTCTCAGCCACTCTCAAGCAAGGGTTGAAGCCCGACAGAAAGAATGGCCACCATGAACTTTCTACGTGTTATTTCTTTGGTCAGGAATTCAGCCCGCTTTATATCTTTGCCGACCCAAATGACGGAGATCACCCGTCGCTCCACAAGATAACGCAAAAAGTGATGCTCAATAGCATTGTGCTTTGTGCATGCATGAAACACACTAGATTTCTGTGCAATGGCAAGAGCACTCTGGTTGTGACAGTGCATAATGATGTAAGGCACAGACTGACGCAACTAAAAAATAGACGCTACAGCCATAATGGCTCTGCAGCCCCAGCCCACAATGCAACACACTCAGCCTTTTATGAGCTACATGTGATAAAACAAACGCTACAGCCACAATGGCTGTACCGCCCCACACCCTGCTTCCCACTGTTCCACGACACATCAATGCCACCCAGCAAGAACACGTGGCCTGTTTGACTGCGCCCATCAGGGCTTCATACCCAGTCACTGTTTATGTTGTCGTTGACTACCACCAAACACTGCCGTCAAAAGCAGAGTCCGAGGTATGGTACGGATACCACTACCACACCACTTGTACAGCCATGCGTAGGGCTCTCGCCTGAGGACACAATGAAAACTGTGCAAGGAGGTTGACAGTGAAGGCAATGCCACGCCATGTGGTAGTGGCCAAGTACATCAGAGAGCCGATCAGGCACAGGTACAGGGTAACGTCACTGTCTCCTCAGCTGTGCTAGATCATCCACCTTTAGAACATCCTGCCCGTCGGGTGTGATGTGGTGGAGTCTGTGGGAACTGCACCAAGGAGCTAAGCAAACCACTCCTCCACAGCATGTAATGTGCTTGATGTAGCAAGAGTGTCTGTTGCTGACGATCATGTACAATCTCCATCCTGAGAAACACAATTGCAAGATGAAGGTCCTATAGCTTTTATTCAACCTAAAGGAATACCTTGGCCTCCTTTACAACCTCCATAGAAGGAGACGCAATCAGGAGGTTGTCCACATAGACATGGATGGCGGTGAAGCTCTGAGCTGCCCATCTGAGAAAAAGAGGCGGGTCGGCATCATGCTGTACGTAACCAACATGTGTCAGTGTGTCGGTGATCTCCAAGTTCCAGTACCTAGATGACTGTTTCAAGCTGAATAAGGCCTTGTACAAGCGCCAGACCTTGTCATTGACCTCAAACTAATGTGGCTAGACCATGTAGATCACTTGTATAGTGCCATGGAGGAACACTTTGTTCACATCCTCTTGGTGTAACTCCCAATCGTGGTGAGCAACAACCCAAAAGCGCGAGCGGTGGTCATGCGGCCATCGGGTGCAAAGGTGTTAGTGAAATCTGCACCCTCATCCTGTGAAAACCCCTTGGCCATCAAGCCAGCCTTGTAGCGACCCAGTGTGCCATTAGAATTCACCTTCTTGCGAAAGACCCACTTGATATGTAGAACCTTCCACCCAGGCGGGAGGTCGACAAGCTCATAGACACTGTGTTCACGATTTTCTCTCAGCTCATCCTCATAAGGAGCACGCTACAATCGTGCATCTTGAGCCAAGAGTCTCTCCTTCAACGTGCCTCGATTAGTGAAGGGAGAGGTCTGGGTGGTTAAGACACATGCCTTCAGACTCCGTCTGACCACTACAAGGTTGGTTGCAACATCGCAAGCAACCAAGAACTCTCAAGAGACCAACCCGTGACCAACAAGGCACATATTGTGCACCTTTGTGTAGTCTGCTTGGACGCTCGGGCTAAGGATCTCTCTGCCAAGATTGCCACTCCAAACACTACAAGTGGAGCGTCTAGATGCCAAATCGTCTATCCTCAGATCCCGTGAGGCCGGTGGTTGTCTTCAACCACCGGCCCACGAGAGTAGCCCAAAGTCGAGGTGTTCACCTCAGGCTGCGTAGCAACCGGCTGGTCCATAGCCGCAGTGACTACAAACTCGTAGGGAAGGGGAGAGGATGCAGGAAGATCATGGACAGGTGGTGGCTCACACGCGGGAGAAGTAAGTGTAGACAGAGGACCCTCTGTGACTAAGGAGACTGCCACTGGCACAAGATGAGGTATGCTAGAGCAGACCGGCACAGGCACGAAAGTAGGTTTTCTATTGTGGATTGGCACTGGCACAGAGGCAAGTGTGCCAAAAGGTAATGACTCTTGCACATGAGCAGGTGTGCCACAAGGGACTAAGACTGGAACAGGAGGAGGTGTGCCAGAAGGGACTTGGACTGACATGGGAGAAGGTATGCTACAAGGGATGGACATTGGCATGAAAGTAGGTGTGCTAGAGGGAGCCGACAAGGCCTTAGAACAACAGCCATAATGGTCGGATCGTCATCAGCCAGAGACCGCACCATAGGTGAGGAGGCCCAGATGGACCCATCCATAAATCTAGACTCCCCCATCCACCAAGAAGCCACACAGGTGAGAACGTGGTCGGTAATAAACTAGAAAATTCTAGATAGGTCGGGGTAGGTGAGAGGCTCCAAGACAAGAGCATCTTGAGACTCGACAATACGGTGACGAGCGGGATCCTAAAAGCGTCAGGCCTTCGACCGTGGAGAAATACCATGGAAGGCACACATGCAACCCCGAGGTGAGTCCTTTATCCCCTGTTGGTCCTCGGTGTACCAGATGCAAGCTAGGGATTCCCAAACACGAGCAAGAGGGTGGTTAGGACGATGGTCAAACCACAACTCACACGACGTGACATGGTGTGGAAGAGGACAGTGTAGTGGGCGTTTTCAGACCAATGTCATGGAGGAAAATTCCTCAAAGGCAAAGGTCTCTAGAAGACCGCACTCAGACTGCATGGCGAAGACCGCATCCTCCATGGTGTGGTTCCAGTGCTCAGACACGCCATTCTGTTGTGGTGTAGTAGGGTAAGAGAGCTGGTGAAAGATACCGTGCTCTGCAAAGAAGGTACCCATCATGCCTAAGAATTCACACCACAATCGGAGCAAAATGTGTGGAGGGTCTGTCGAGACTGACGCTCGGCCATTACCAGCCAAAGCCAAACTGCCAGGGCAACATCGCTCTAGTAGTGGAGGTTATAGACCCACCTCATCTGGGCAATGTCATAAGACAAGGTGAGGATACATTGCCCTTGAACTGAGAGGGAGTCGACAGGGAGGGGAGCGAGAAGGTCCGAGTGGGCAAACTCAAGAAGACGTAGTGCTCGAGAAGTGGAGTCAGGGTAAGTACAGCAATACACCTGATCCCAAGCAGAAAAGAGACAGTCAGTTGTGGACGGCTTCTTGAAGGAAACCACGTCAAGACCGAGGACATAGTGTCCAAGCTCACATGGCAAAGGCATTGATGCAAAAAAAAGTGGTATTCTGGAGAGAGAACACCAGTGACAAACACACATACAGATGTAGAGGAAGAAGAGGAGGTAGAGGAAGTGGTATGCAATCCACGATACATGTCATTGACAACTGAAGCACGAAGAAGAATGCAAGAGTATTGAGTGCAGTTACAGTAGCAAAGTCAGCGGAGTGCTCAAGAGAGAGACCCATCTTGGTACAAGCACAAACGGAGAGCAGGCTGAGCTCAAGAGCAGGGACAAAGAGCACATCGGAAATGTAGAAGGGGCCAGACGGATCATCAAACCACACAGCCCCAACTCCCTGCACAGGCAACGACTGACCAGACCTTGTGTAAGCGAACCGAACGTACACAACGGGACCGATTACGAGGAAGTCACTACAAGGACAAGTCATGTGATCAGTGGCATTAGAGTGAATGATCCAGGTGCAACTTGGTTTGACCAGTTGACGACGCCGAGCAAAATTGTTAAAAACACTCTGCGTATGCTGGATGTGAAGCAGAGGATCCGGGACGACGACAAACAGCCCAGAATTCTAACTTGTCAAGATAATCAGTACTCTCAGATCCATCCTCATCTGGAGCTGATTGAGCTCCTCCACAAGCATCATCAAGGGCAACATACACAGTAGGAAAAACTGTCTAGGAATCACTCGGCTATGAAAAAACACTCGCTCCTCCTTGGGTAGGAAGCACCAGTAGCTGACAAAGCTCCACGATTGTGTGATCCCGAGGGTCCATGTCACCACTGATGCTTAGTGAAGCAGTTGTGTCTGTTGCATTCATGGGCATGGCGCGACTTGTGGGTGTGTTATTGGAGGACATCCGCTGCACATGCTCCACTTAGAGGTTCCACATGATCCAAGGCCAATGAAGGGGTTTCTCACACTTTTTGTAGCAATGAGCACCTCCACAGTTGTAGCAATGGATAGAGCATCCACTACCACTACTCATCGGCTACAACTATTGCTGTTGATGTCCCTTGAAGCGTCTATTTTTTCACTTCTTTCCCTATGCGGCTGCTGGAACGCCCTGAGTCTGGCCGCTCATGGTAGAGGAGAAGGAGGAAGTGGTGGAGGTGGGATTTGCGGACTGGGACTGAGGCGTAGGAGGGGTTAGAATCACTGCTGCAACAAGTGGACTTTGCTGATGGACGACAACAGCCTCATGAGCCGATGTTGTCTGGATAAAGTAGTGATGAGCCTAAGGAAGAAACTCCAGTGACTTTGACAACTCAGAGAGGGCCGCACGGTCGAAGCATGTATAGAGCTTCACGTGGTCCAAGTGTTCCCGCATCATGATGGCGTTGAGTGCCACAAATGTGTCCCGCCACCAGTCCCAAGACGCGTGTAAAGGCGTATGGCACGTCTTCAATAGTTTGCTGCGAGCTCCATGGAACCCTGACAGAGGGAGTGGAAGTCACGCAGTCCAGCCGCCCTTGTGACATGGGTCTCCACATCAAGTAGTGTCAAGGCCAGCTCCCAGCCCTGCCATGGGTTTGCTCTAGTCACGGTCCCGGCTTCACCCAGAAAGCTGCAAAAGTCGACCACAGTCCCCCGTGGAATGATGTCGAGCAGTCAGTGCATTGCTCTTGCTAGTGTCTAGACCTGGTGAGCATCATGAGTCTCGTACTGACTGTGGTAGTAGGGCTAGACGTGTTCAGAATTGGCCCAAACCTGAAACAGGGTCACCCAGCAATAAAAGCCCTCATCGTTATCATAACAGGTTGGAGATGTCTGAAAGTCCTTCGTTTGCCACTCCGTGGGAAGGACTGTTACATATTACCCCGTGCCATGCCCTGGAGTTGCCGTTTTCAGGGTGATGGCTCCAGATCCTTGTAAAGTGCATGTTTTCATTCATGAACGGATGTTTCAGAAACGACAGGACACGCTGGACCAGCTGCAATTTTAATCTCAGCAATTGGCTAAGGATTGAGGGAGATATGGTCCGTCAAAGTTGGGAGGCGGTGCTGGCCGTCCGGATTTGGACGGCAGACTTGGTACCGGCCGGAAAACTTGATCCGACGGTGACCAGTTCGACTCCTACCACGCACACCATGGCCGAGGCGCCCCTTGGGGGATGCTAGCAGCAATATCCCATGGCTCATTGGAGCCATGTGCGCTTCAGAAAGGCGGTCTGATGCTTTATTGGGGTCCAGGGCGCTTCGGGCGCCCGTCACTCACGCTAGTGCTCTGTCAGGGATAGAGACTCAATGATGCACTCTGAATCGTGTATCCGGCGCTACGGTAGTCCAAATTGCGTGCGGTTTGGTGCATTGGAAATCTTGTGACTAGAACTATACCTTTACTGATGTGGTCCATGTCCAGTAATACACTCAAAATTGATCCCCAGCTCTTGGAACTTTGGGTGTTGCTGAATTCCGTCAGAACTCTGCTCACATAGTGTGCGGCGACCAGAAAGTGCACATTTCGTCTAAGACTGCTGTCCAAGATAGCTGTGAACCTCAGGACGTGGTCAGGCAAAGTTGGAACCGCATTTCCAACAAAGGGTTATGGGAACACAGCCCTGACCGGTCCCAAACGTTCACAGCTTCCGTGGCGGACAGGAGGAGCGTCTCGGACAACCTCGCTATCAACGTCTGACGACCTAGGTAGCAGAAGGGCAACATGGCACTGATAACGGAATCGCAGCTGATCCAGAAGTATGTGGGCGGCCCTGGCTTTGGACTGTGGAGGTGGCACTTTGAGATCTACCTCGCACACAAGGGGCTACTCGACGTGATGAAGGGCACGGAGGTCCTCGACGAGAAGACCGCGACAGACGAGGAGCAACAGGCCTTCGCAAAGAAAGATACAAGGGCGCTCATGCTCCTGTTGGCCCCTACCGCCAAGAACCAATGGGGCTACTTCCAAGGCAGCGCGCTGGCTGCTGAGGCATGGAAAAAGCTTTGCACCATCCACCAGTCGACGTCGCTTGTAAACCGAATCTTCGCAATGAAGCGGCTTCTAACGGTGAGGATCGAGGAGGGCGAGGACATCCTCGCCGCCATGCAGCAGATTGAGTCGCTTGCCTTGCAATGCAACGATGTGGGGTGGAAGGTCGAATCTCAACTGCAGGCGATGGCCCTCCTCATGGCTCTACATGACAGTTGGATACCCCTCATTACCGTCCTCGGTGGATGGATGAAGGACAAGCTCACCTATGGCGCAGTTGCCGAGTACATCCACAACGAGGAGCAACGTCGCAGTGGCGGCGAGGCCTCGTCGTCCTCATCGGCCCTGGTCACCAAAACGCGTGGTGGCGGCAGTGGCAGCAAGGGAGGTGCGTGCCACAATTGTGGCAAGGAGGGCCATTGGGCCCGCGAGTGCCCGCAAGAGGTGAAGGCCGGCAGCAAGGACGCCAAAGGCAAGAAGGCGCTCCTCAACAGCACCACAAACCACAACCTCAAAGGGGCCAACAGGCGGCGCCTGGATTCCGGCGCCGAGGAGCACACCCAAGTCGAGAAGGTGGGATTCGTCCGCTACACCAAATCTGCCAAGTCTATGGTGGTCGCGAACGACAAAGTCGAGCCGGCGGCCGGCCAAGGAGACGTTGAGGTAGAGATGGAGGTGAAAGGTAAGAAGATGTTGTGTGTCATCCGTGATGTGCAACATGTCCCCGGCCTGGCTGAGATTTGAAGTGTTTGTTGCTTGATGGATAAGGNCTCAAAGGGGCCAACAGGCGGCGCCTGGATTCCGGCGCCGAGGAGCACACCCAAGTCGAGAAGGTGGGATTCGTCCGCTACACCAAATCTGCCAAGTCTATGGTGGTCGCGAACGACAAAGTCGAGCCGGCGGCCGGCCAAGGAGACGTTGAGGTAGAGATGGAGGTGAAAGGTAAGAAGATGTTGTGTGTCATCCGTGATGTGCAACATGTCCCCGGCCTGGCTGAGATTTGAAGTGTTTGTTGCTTGATGGATAAGGGGTATGAGGTGCTCTTCCGCAGGAAAGGCGCAGTGGTACGCATGGACGGCGACGGCGAAGTCGTGCTGGAGGCCAAGCGCGAGGGCGTTCTCTACATCGTGGAGACGAAGGTGATCCCCGCAGCAGCAGATGTAGCAGATTTGCAAGAACCTGCCGTCAACTTGGCCAAAGGAGGGGGAGCTGATCTGGAGCTCTGGCAAGGGCGGCTGGGGCATTTGTCGCCCGTAGTCGTGAAGGAGATGGCAAAGCGCGACATGGTCCGTGGCCTCGACATCACCGTTGCAGCAGACGCGGTAGCAGATGCAGCAGCACACAAAAAGTGCGAGCCTTGTGTTTTGGACGAGGCGAGGCGCAAGCCGTTCAACGAGAACGTGGAGCGCGTCCAGGACCTGCTGGAGATCGTACACAGTGATGTGTGCGGACCGTTCAAAACGCCGTCAAAAGGCGGCGCGCGCTACTTTGTCACCTTCATCAATGACTGCAGCAGAAAAATCTACGTGTACTTCATGCAGCGGAAGGGCATGGTGCTGGACCGGCTGAAGGAGTAAGTCACCGCGGTGGAGAGGCAGACTGGCTGCAAGGTTAGAGCGCTACGCAGCGACAACGGCGGAGAGTACGTGGGTTGCAGTGGGTGGCTGAAGGAGCAGGGCATCAAGTGGGAGCACACAACTCCCTTCTCGCCACAATCTAATGGTGTGGCAGAGCAAGCAAACCAGACGCTGCTGACCATGGTGCGTACGATGCTCATGGACGCTGGATTGCCGAGGAGCTTCTGGGTGGAAGTTGTGCGTACGGCAAGCTACACCATCAACCTGACCCCGAAAGCGGTGCTGAAGGGGAAGAGCAGCTGGAAGACGCCGCAGGAGGTATGGAGCAGGTGCAAGCCAAGTGTGGCGCACCTGAAGGTCTTCGGGTGCAAGGCGCATGCGATGGTGCAGGCGGCACAACGGCGCGACGGAAAACTGGACCCACGCACCAAGCCGTGTCTCTTCCTTGGCTACGAGAGCGCGCTTAAGGCGTACCGGCTCTACGACGTGAGCAAGGAGGTGATGTTCAGCAGCCGTGACGTTGAGTTTGACGAGCAACAGACCTACAGCAGTAGCAGCAGTGACATCGGCGTGGTGAACTCTCCAAAGCAGGGGGAGTGGTTCCAGCTCCTAACCAATGAGGAGGAGCCGGCGGACGCCGACACTGACGAAGTGTCTTCGGAGAGCGACGGTGCTGGGGTGCAGCAGGACGACGGTGCAAACGCAGGTATCGTAGAGGCACAGGACGCAGCAGCCGAAGCAGAGGAGGCCGAGGACGCAAAAAGGGCTGTTGAGGAGCAGCAATAGGACCAGCCGCCGGCATTACCAAAATCACTGTGATGCAGCTGAATGTAGCGGAATGCGGCAAAACGGTACGACATAGCAACGGGTAGCTGGATCAGCATGGCGCGATGCATGATGGCAGCCGGAGCAGAGCCGAGAACTGTGCAAGAGGCACTTGAACGGCCTGAAGCGGAGCAGTCCGACGCAGCCATCAAGTCAGAGCTGGCGTCCATTGCCGAGAATGACACTTGGGAGCTCGTGGATCGGCCGAAAGACGCCAAGGTCATCGGCTCCAAGTGGGTCTTCAAAACAAAATACAACAAGGAGGGTAAAGTGGAGAAGTACAAGGCGCGGCTGGTGGCGAAGGGGTTTGCAAAACATAAGGGCGAGCACTACGACGAGACCTTTGCCCCCGTCGCCAAGTTCACGAGCATCTGGGCAATCCTTGCGGTGGCAGCTGCCAAGGACATGGAGCTGCACCAAATGGACGTGAAAACTGCGTTCTTGAACAGCATTCTTGACAAGGAGATCTTCATGGAGGTGCCGAAGGGGGTAGATGCGCCGGAGGGCAAAGTGTGCAAACTGCGAAAGTCGTACGGGCTAAAACAGTCGCCAAGGTGCTGGTACCAGCAGATGGATGGCTACATGGCGCAGCTCGGTTTCAAGCGCTGTGAATCTGATCACAATGTGTACGTGCGGCGCAACAACCAGCTCCATCAGATCGTTGCACTCTACGTGGACGACCTGATATTGTGTTTGTCTGACCTGCAGGCTCTACAGCAGCTGAAGGAGCAGCTGAGCAGCAGATTTCAGATGTCCGACATGGGGGAGTTGGAGTACTACCTCGGGGTGAGCATAACCCGGATCCGGAGGGCGCGCACACTTGAGCTGGGGCAGGCCAAGTACGTGGCCAAACTGCTGAAGCGGTACGGCATGGAGGACTGCAAACCAGTTGGCAGTCCGGTCTCCACAACTTGTGACCTGAGCGCAGCAATGTCGCCGCAAACAAAAGAAGAGCGGGAGGACATGGCGGGGGTGCCATACCAATCTGCGGTGGGCAGCCTCATGTACTCCATGGTGGCGACTCGACCGGACCTGGCCTACGCGGTGGGTCAAGTGAGCAGGTACGTGGCCGGTCCAGGGCCACTACACTGGCAGGCGGTCAAGCGCATCCTCCGCTACCTGCAGGCAACGCGACACGCGTGCCTGAGGTTTGACGGCAAGGGGAGGACCAACCCCTTGCATCTGGTCTGCTACACGGATGCAGACTATACTGGCGACGTGGACAAGCAAAAGTCCACCTCCGGCTACGTGTTCTTCCTCGCAGGTGCAGCGGTCTTGTGGTGCAGCAGAAAACTGGACTGCGTCACCACCTCCACAGTGGAAGCAGAGTACATCGCGTTGGCCGAAGCGGTCAAGGAGGCGGTGTGGCTCCGCAGGCTCTTGGGGGAGCTTGGCGTGCCGCAACGGGAGCCTACAGTGGTACAAGAGGACAAATCCGGCTCCATCTCATTGACCAACAGCCCGACACAGCACAGGAGGACGAAGCACATTGACGTGCGCTACCACTATGCGCGCGACATGGTCCAAAAGGGACAAGTTGTGCTACAACATTGTAGTACGACGCACATGCTCGCGGATTGCTTGACCAAGGCGCAGCCCAAAGATCGGCATGTCCTCAGTGTGGCAGGCCTTGGGCTTACGGGCTATGATGGGCTCAAGAGCGCTATGGAAGATGGGCAGGAGTGAGCAAGGAGGCATCCGGCATGGCAGGAGCAAGGGGGAGATTGTTACATATTACCCCGTGCCATGCCCTGGAGTTGCCGTTTTCAGGATGATGGCTCCAGATCCTTGTACAGTGCATGTTTTAGTTCATGGATGGATGTTTAAGAAACTACAGGACACACTGGACCAGCCGCAATTCGAATCGCAGCAATCAGCTAAGGATTGAGGGAGTTATGGTCCGTCAAAGTTGGGAGGCAGTGCTGGCCGTCCGGGTTTGGACAGCAGACTTGGTACCTGCCGAAAAACTTGATCCGGCGGTGACCAGTTCGACTCCCACCACACGCACCATGGCCGAGGCGCCCCTTGGGGGATGCTAGCAGCAATATCCCATGGTCCATTGGAGCCATGTGCTCTTCAGAATGGCGGTCTGATGCTTCATTGGGGTCCAGGGTGCTTCGGGCGCCCGTCACTCACGCTAGTGCTCTGTCAGGGACAGAGACTCAATGATGTACTCTGAATCGCGTATCCGGCACTCTGACCATGGCTGACTCGTGTTATGATCAATAGAAGTAAAAGTCACTTGGTAAACTTTGTGGTCATGGTCAGTTCCACAGGCCAACTTTTTCAAGGCATTGCGCACAATAGCCGCACTGAGCCACCAGTGTTTTACCTTGTTTATACCTGCAAGTTTATGCCTAGCACACGTGCACTGTGATTGGGCACTCTGACGGTGGCTGACTCGTGTGATGATTCACGGAAGTTGACATCACTTGGTTCACTTTGTGGTCATGGTCAGTGGCACATGCCAACTTTGTCAAGGCATTGCGCACAATAGCCACACCGAGCCACCAGTATTCTACCTTGTTTGCACGTGCAAGATCCTGCCTAGTACACGTGCACTGTGATTGGGCACTCTGACCGTGGCTGACGCGTGTTATGATCAATAGAAGAAAAAACCACTTGGTTAGCTTTGTGGTCATGGTCAGTGGCACATGCCAACTTTGTCAAGGCATTGCGCACAATAGCCACACCAAGCCAACAGGTTTTTACCTTACTTATACCTGCAAGTTTATGCCTAGTACACGTGCACTGTGATTGGGCACTCTGACTGTGGCTGACTCATGTGATGATTCATAGAAGTTAAAGTCACTTGGTGAACTTTGTGGTCATGGTCAGTTGCACATTCCAACTTTGTAAAGGCATTGCACACAATAGCCACAACAAGCCACCAATTTTTCACCTTGTTCATACTTGTAAGGTCATGCATACTACATGTGCACTGAGATTGGACACTCTGACCGTGGCTGACTCGTGTTATGATCAATAGAAGTAAAAGTCACTTGGTGAACTTTGTGGTCATGGTCAGTTCCACAGGCCAACTTTTTCAAGGCATTGCCCACAATAGCCACACCAAGCCACCGGGTTTTTACCTTGCTTATACCTGCAAGGTCATGCATAGTACACGTGTACTGTGATTGGGCACTCTGACTGTGGCTGAATCATGTGATGATTCATAGAAGTTAAAGTCACTGAACATGATGGCATGCATCACACACACAAAAAGCATATCAATATGGAGCATCATTTTGTGCGTGAGCGCGTTGCTGCAGGTGATGTCCAGATCATCTGGGTCGATACCCGACAGCAGAGAGCTGACTTTCTCACGAAGGTGCCTAGCAGAAACGTCTTCAAGGCAGCAGTCCATGCCATTGGGCTTCTATGTGCACACGATGTTCCTAGCTGAGAACCTATTCTTGTGTTCTTATGTATAATCCAGTGCATGTCATGCCTTGTGACCCTCGTCCCTGCGTGTGCGTGTCTAAGTGTGTGTTGGCTACGGGTCATCGGAGAGTGTTGGTTTATGGCATGTAGTGACCTCTGGCATCGTTGCACACTCAGCTCAAACTGATGTAGGTGACTAAGCATGGAGACTCCCTCCAGTCAGCGTCCCCACCGTGGTGGAGGACCAGAAGACTCACTAACCAAGAAAGCCTCATGCATGGACATGGGCTTGAGCCTAGTTAAACATTGCTTGTAACTGCTAGATTCAGTGTCAATCAGGTTCAGCTCTAGTCTTGCTCTTGCTGGTCGTGGCTGGTGATATTATGCAAAAAAGACACTTGTGGGGGTTGTTTGACTCCAAGCACGGTGGGGGAGAGCCACAAGCAAGATCGAACTTGTTGCTCGCTCGCTTGCCGGCTCCCCCGTCATGAAACTAACCTGGGCCTTGTGTCTTGTGTTTCTCGCTTCTTGACTTCACGTTCTAAGTGACCTACGCATCCATGGCTGCTTTCTTACTGCTCCATGACAGTTGCTCCCATCACTTACCTTGTTCTTAGGTAGTTTGCTACTATCTACATCCCACACCCTCTTACTCTATCCCTCATTTACCTCCACCAACTGTGGCTATTATTGGTGTGTCAGTCACGGTTACCTTTGTACTTGTCGCCATGGCTCGCTGGTATGCTTGGACACTCCATGGGTGCTTGATAGCATCAGCACCAGCTGGAGTGCCCTCATGTTCTCTCCAGAGTTCTCGCGGTGATCACCTCCCGATAACCCTTTTCTCAACGGCACTGTTCTTACTCATTCATGATCCATTTGCGTAGATTTTCATTTTCTGCACTTGGCGCTTCTTTCGGTTTTTCATTCAGACAACCGAGGAGCCTTTCCACCTATCAGGTTCCCTTCTGCTGTTGTTTTGGAGCTTGCATGCGGGTTACACTGGTTGGTTAGACTTGCCCGCTTAGTTGCACGCCGGTAGATGAGACTATATGCATACACTTGTCTGTTCTATTTCTTCACTCTAACTTGTACATTTGAAAGCATATCTTTGCCGTCTCTCCACCTTTCAGAGTACCGTCTGTCACGCTGTGTTATACAGCATGCCCTCTCACATACAATCTTACTTAGGGGGTTCCTCTGTTCCCTCATGGTATCAGAGCACTAGAGAGATACCAGCTTTTCTCCAACCACACAACACGCATCAGTTGTACCAAAGGCATGTGGGCTGGGCCGAGCTGGGCTGGGTGGGGCATACAGGTCCTGGCAACGTGGAGGCCCTGACCTGAGGGCTCATGCCATGTAGTCCTTTGGCAGATCTGGAGGCGGAATGCTGCCAAAATTATTTTTTGAAGTTTCCATCGTCGCGGCTGCCTACTTGGCAGCGACGTACGGAAATCGTGGTGGCGGTTTAGGCCACCTCCGCTACATCAGCAGCCACTGCCTTGGCAGCAGCTCTACCCTGCTTACTTCATCGCAACAGGTGCAACCATATTCAGCAGCACCAAGGGCAACATCAGTAGTAGTAGAAGTAGCTGCATCAGCAACAGAGACGATGACGCCGCCAAACCCCTAGCTGCATTGCTCCTTCATGCAATAGCCAGAGCAGCTGAATCATTAGCCGCACCAGTAGCAGCAGCTATAGTAGTACCAGTAGCAGCATTAGTAGGAGCAACAACAGTGGTAGCAGTCCGAGTCACAGTGGCAACTACAGCAACAGCTACAGTGGCAATCTCTGTAGCAGCAATAGCTGCAACAACAGCAGTTGCCGCATCTACAACATCAGCTGCAGAAACAGCTACAGCAACAGCTACAATAGCAATCGTTGCAGCCGCATTAGCCATACCAGTAGCAGTAGCTGTAGTAGCAACAATAGCAGCAGCAACCGCATTCGCAATAGTGGCTCTAGTAGCAGCTGCAGCAGCAGTTGCAGCAGCACAGTAGTAGCAGCAACTACAACAGCAGTAGCGGGCACAATAGTAGTGCTCGCTGCCACCGGCCGAGCCCGTCAGCTGGCGGGAAGCTGCCCTGCAGCTTTGTGAGCCTGTCTGTTGAGGAGCTCGTTCAACAAGCTCATCAATCGAGCAACTTTTTTTTGCTAGCAAGGGTGGAGTGCACACTCCCTACAAAAAAACGACTTGTGGGGGAGATGTAGTGAGTCTTGTCACACCTCTCAAACCCTAGGTCAACCAGGGTCTAGCCACATTGTCAACTTTTTTGGTGGCCTGTGTTTTTTTGTTATTTCCATTTTATTTTTCTGTCCCTTCCATTTTTCTTCTCTCTCATTCTTTCCTGCGCGTGATCAAGACCCGGGCATTCAGGGTTTTGTCCCGTTGCCTCAGGAAACAGTGCATCCCCTTTCCCCCCCAGCCTCCTTGGTCGAGACCCTCACATGTGGTAGTCTGACCCCGTGTGGTGGGAGACCACCACCGTCATGTCTTTGCCGGTTCCGATGCCCGGCTGGGTGCCCGCGCCAACGTCCTTGGCAGTGGCGATACCCCAGCTGGGGTGGCACTGGGTTCCGTCCGTGTGCTACCCTACCCTTTATGGGCCGCCTTCTCCATTCTACACCCCTCCATCGTGGCTCCAGCCAGCAGCTCCATCTTTCCCTCCTCCATCAACACAATGAGTTCACAAGGTGCAGCATGGTCCGGCTGCTCCAGCCTCCGATCATTCCCTTCCTCAGCCTCCGACTGTTCCCTCCAGTATGAATTTGGCTGTCGAGTCCGGGGATCACCATTGCTCGTCGGATTGAGCCCTTCGAGGCACGTTGAGTGGTGGGGTTGGGTTGCATGTGGAGTGGGTTGAGCATTTGCAGTCATTCATCGTGATGGTTTTCACGCATCTCTCTTGTACTTTTTTGGGTCCTCCCGGCTCGTGCACATCGGCGTGTAGATGACTGACGGTGAGACGCAACGCTGCTGGAGTTTTGTCTGGTGAAGCCGACGCACGCTGAGGCCTACACGCGGTTTGCTGGAGCCTCCTCCTCTCTTCTATGTGCTCAGCTCCATCGGCGGACCTCCTCGGTAGTCGTGCTGCCGGCAGTCTCTACGCTGCTTTTGCTGTCTACATGCGCCCAATGCTGTGTCTGACTGCAGTCTTGCATTTTCAGTGCTGTATCATGCATAGGGTCCAAATTTCACTAGTTTCATGCAATGTTGGTACCAGGTACTAGAGTAGACGCCGCCAGGGTTTAGGCGGCTATAACTCTTAACTAATATTTCTCTAGCTGATTCTGACCGCACGGCTATGTTTGCAGTATGCGTATTATGGTATGGTCCAGTTTTCAGGCAAAACAGACAACGCCCAGGCTTTGGGCTGTTGGCCGTCTTGCATGGGTCACCGAGAAAACCTGCCTGCCTGAAAATGGAACTATTTTCTGATTGGCAGGTGAACTGAGTAACAAGCTCTACAGAGCTGGGGGAGGCTAAATCTTGGAGGAGTCTCCTATTGTGTCTCCTTCTCAGTTTTTAATCAGTCATTACCTGTTTTCAGCTGTTGTCTGGCGCTCACTCTGGCGCGCACAATTCTGAGTAACAAAACTAGAGCTCTCAGACTTGGGCTCTGGTACAGCAGACTGAGGGGGCAATGTAACCAACGAGCGTGGGTTCCTGCACGCTGCATCAACAACGCTGCTGCCCAAACCTGCTGCGTTAGGTAGTTCCAGCTTGGTATGAGGGCTAGAGCGCAGCAGAAGAAGCTGAGCATTGGCGTACGGGTCCAGTCAAGGCCAGCGGTCCCCAAACGCGCCCGTGCAAGGGAAATGCTGCCGGATTTTTTTCGGCAGCGTTGACCTGCCGGGTGGCGTCTTCAAAATGCTCCCAACACGGGGGAAATGCTGCCGAATGGTTTTTGGCAGCATTGACCCCACGACGGTGTAGCGTAGATGGACACGCAGCCGATACGACCAACCGTTGCTGAAGCGGCGTCGACACACATGGCGACGACACCAGGATAGGAAAGTGACACTGCTACTTCCAACACAGCAGCAGCAGTTGCAGCACGCAACTAGCAGCTAGCAGAAGCAGCAAGCAGCAGCAGCAGCACACAACATCAGCAACAGCAACAAGAAGCAGTAGCAGTAGTGGCCAGCAGCTAGCAGCAAGTAGCAGCAGTAGTAAGAAGCAGCAGCAGCAGCAGCTGGTGCAATAGCCGGCAGTAGCCAGCAGCAGCCAGCAGCAGCAGCTCCAGCAGCGGCCAGCAGCAGCAGCTGCTTGCAGCCCGCTGCTCGCAACGAGCAGCAAGGTGCAAGCTGTGAGCTCAATGTTCATAGTGAGGAGCGAACAATGAGCTCGCTGCTTGCAACTCGCAGCAAGTAGCGAGCAGCGAGCTTACAGCTCGTAGTGACGAACCAAGAAGAGAGGAAAAGGCTCACAAAAAAATCCCCCATCCCGCACGTGGCCCTACACAGCTACAACAACCACCACAGCCGCTGTAGTAGCTACAGCAGCAACAGTAGCACACAGCAGCTCAACAGCAACAACAGCAGCTGATGCTGCAACAACAGTCGCAGCACCACCAACAGTAGTAATTGTAGCAGTAGTAGCAGCAGTTGCAGCTACTGTTGTAGCAATAGCCGCAGCAACAGCAACAGCAGCAACAATTGTAGTAGCAGAGCAACACTAGCAAGAGCAGTAGTATCATCTCTACGGCTAATGCAACAGCGGGTGCACCAACAACCACTGCTGACGTTAGCCATCCTTGGCTGATATCACTACTGACGTCACTGCTAACATCAACAACAAAGAAAACAACACAACATCAATAGTAGCAACCCTGTAGAGAACGCAGCAATAGTTGCTGACGTCAGCCATTCTACACTGACGTCGTTGCTCACATCACTAATGACCTCAGCAGCACAAAGAAAAGAAAAAACAAAAGAGAGGCACCATGACCGACCGTGGGAAGGGGTCCTCCTCTACTGGAGGGACCCGCATCCTGCAGCACCTAGAGTAGTTGCAGTAGCAATAGCAGCAGCTGCTGCTCCTGCCGCTGCAACAACCATAGCAACAGTAGCAGTAGTAGTAGCAGCTGCTGGTGCAGCAGCCATAGTAGTAGCCACCGTAATGGTAGCAGCAAGAGCAGCAACAATAGTAGCAGCAGCCACCGCCATTGCGACAGCAACAACAGCAGCAACACCAGCAGCAGCAGCAGGCACTGCCGCTGTAACAGCAGCAGTGGCGGCCACAACAATAGCAACAGTAGCAGCAAAAGATGCAGCAGCAGTAGCAACAGAAGTAGCCACAGCAACAACACCTGCTCCACCAGCAATATCTGCAGCTACAGCATCTGCATCAGACGCAACAGCACCAACACCCCGCAGTCTCTGTCGTCGGTCATGCTAGCTCGATAGATTCGCTCGCCGCTTTGTGCCAACAATTCAAAATGCTGACACAACAACTAGCGGCACTTCAACCATTGACACAGCTATTGCAACAGTAGCCACAACACCACCATCAGCAGTTGCAGTAGCAACTACAAAAGCATTGTCCAAAAGCACCCTTTGTTCCACCTAGATAAGCAAGTCTTGCGGTATCTTATGCCACACTGTATTGATGTAACAACACACCCAGCGCCAACAGAAGACGATGGCATCAATCTTAGGCCGCACTCTGGGTTCCGGCCGCAGGCCAAAGGACTTCAAAACCCCAGTGTCACCGCTTCAATTCGACGAGCAGTTCTAGAGTTGGGAGCTCAGCTTCCGGATCCAGGCACAGGGTGAGGGTCTATGGCCCTACTATGTCCTACCCTTCGACGCCACCCAGGCCGACCAGGTCTATGATTCCGGTCGTGCGTGCGTGCCCTCGTCCCGGTTGTCCCTCCAGCTGCACGTCTCGTCCTCGAGCCCTTCCTCGGTGACTTCACCACTGCCAGCCTCCCTGACCCCGCAGCTACATGGCACGTACTCACACGTCCACATTGCCTCTCTTGTAAGGCCGAGACGAGTCACCTGCTCCGAGAGTTCAACTCCCTTCGCATGGGGGAAACCAAGACGGTCACCTCCTACTAGCAGCACACACAGGACATCCTACATCGCCTCGAAGACGCTACACCGTCCCTCTCTCCACGTTTCTGACCATCAAACACGGCACCACCGACGTTTTCTCTCACGTCTTCATTCAGTACTTCAAGGAGGTTGTCGACGGGATGGTAGCACAGGGTACCCTCATGTCCTGGGCATACAAGCTCTTCCTCAGCATTGAGGAGGCTCATCAGGAGTCACGCACCCAGCATACAGAGTCCCTCACATCTCTTGCCATTGCCTCAGTGGCTATTACCGCCCTCGCAGCAGCAGCATCCTCCAGAGGCGCCTCCTCGTCCGGCAAGAATAAGTGCAGGGACAAGAAGGGCAAGGGCCTATAGCAGTAGTCCAGCGGATGCAGCGGCGGCAGCCTCATCTGCAATAACTGTGGTCAATGAGGCTACGGATTGTACACGTGTCCATTCCCGACAGACGAGGCACGCATCATTGCCACCATGCGCTGCTAGCGTGAGCGTCGCTTCGCCACCGCTGCCATGACTGTCGCTGCCCCTACTACATCTGTGCTTCATATGACGACTCCACGGTAGTATCATTAGCAGCCGTTCGTGCCCGCTAATCCGTCACCAGCACCTTCCTCCTTGCTAAACTCTTGTCCCATCACACCACAATTGGTGTACTCCGTCGGACCCTCCGTCCACGAGTGTCAGCTAAAGCAGTTCATCGCACTCCAGCTCGGCCTTCCTTGCCCTCCTACCCAGGCCAGTGTGAGTTGCGTCGTCGCTGGTTCACCTGTAGTGCCCTATATGATAGAGTCCGTTCTACAGTCGTGCCCTGTACCTTCGTGCACCCTGTCCTCTGTTGTGTCCTCCCCACCTGCCTCGCTTCGCGACGATGTCACCTGGTTGGATGACTGGCAGCTCCGGTTTGCACCCCTATCCACCGCGTCTGCATCCCTTGCTCACTGTCATGTGACCGCTCATGATGTGGCGACACCTATCCTGGACGCGTCTCAGACCTTGATCATCGACTCCGGGGCCACCCATTGCATGACCACCTCCCGCGAGGCCTTTATCGTCCTTTGCCCTATTGCTGATGTTACTGGATTTCGGATGGGTTTTGGTCAGGTCTCACCCGTTCGTGGCATCGGTGTCATTCTTTTCCGTGGTCGTACTTGCAATTTCTTCATGGCCGACATCCTCTTCGTCCCTGGTCTTGAGCTCAGCCTTCTCTCTATCACCGCACTTGACCGAATTACGTCCTGTACTACCATGGTATCAACACTCTGTCGGTGCGTCTGTCTAGTCGTGTCGTCCTGCGTTCCACCGCTCATGGTAACTTGTGGCATGTGTCGAAAGTCCTCTGACAAATAGGGATCTGTGAAGTGTGTGGATGCGGAGCGAAGGAAGCGGGAGCGTTCTGGGAATCCTCCTGAAAGCTGAAATCTGCTACATCTGCAGATGGCAAGGAGCGCCAGACTCGCCGGCAGATTAAAGCATCACCGAGTTGTGGCGCGTCGCACTCATTCTTTAGTGACGAGCTTGCAAAGAGGTTGGGGCTTGCACAGCTACCCGGGAAGCCAACTATGGCCAAGTTGGTGCAAGGGGAGCTGGAGTGTGGACTGCCTCTGAAGCCTCTAAGGGTCCATCTGGGCAAGCTGCCGTACGAGGTGATCTTTTGCACATGCCCAATGGATGCCTATGACGCCATTCTGGGGCGTGACTGGATGCACCAATAGAATCCTGTTGTGGATTGGGTGCGCAGCCAGGTGAAAGTGAAGAAATGCAAAAAGTAAATCGTTTTGCCATTGTGGACAGAGGAGAAGGACTCCAAGGCAAGCAAGGTGCCATAGTTGAGTTACGTGTAGCTGAAGCGCTATCAACACAAGGGGGATCAATTGTACCTTGTGTGGGTGTGGCAGAAGGAAGCAACTGACGAGGTGGAAGTATTGGCAGCAGATGCAAAGCAACAAGAAGAGCAACAGAAAGCACCTATGGCAGAGCTGTCGGAAGGCGTCAAGGGAGTGTTGGACGGCTATAGTGACATGTTTCCTACTGACCTACTAAAGGGTTTACCACCAAAGCGGGACATCGACCACAAAATTGATCTGGTTTCGGGAGCAACTCCAACGGTGCGGGCTGCTTATCGCATGAGCGATACTGAGCTGGGTGAGCTGAAGAAGCAGTTGGAGGAGCTGACAGAGCAAGTATTCATCAGGCCATCGGTGTCACCATATGCTGTACCGGTCCTCTTTGTGAAGAAGAAGACAAGGGAGCTGCAGATGTGCGTGGACTATCGCGCACTGAACAACATAACAATCAAGAACCGGTAACCGCTATCAAGGGTCAAGGAGCTGTTTGACCAGCTGAGGGAAGTGAAGTATTTCAACAAGATTGACTTGTACTCAGGGTACCATCAGATCCGGATTGCGGAACAAGATGTGGAGAAGACACCGTTTCGGACACGGTACGGTCATTTCAAGTACCTTGTGATGCCGTTTGGGTTGACTAACGCTCCTGAGATGTTCATGAGCCTCATGAACAGGATCTTCCACCCTCACTTGGGCCAGTTCGTGGCGGTGTTCCTCGACGATATCCTCGTCTACTCCCGAACTCTAGAAGAACATCAACAACATCTTCGGCAGGTGTTGGGAAATTTTTGGAGAGAGAAGTTGCTTGCAAAGCTCTCCAAGTGTGAGTTTGAGAAAAGGGAGGTGGAGTTAATTGGCATCGTGAGTGGAAAGGGTCGCCGCATGGACCCAAAGAAGGTGGAAGCAGTGAAGCAGTGGCCAACACCAAAGTGCGTACGTGATATCCAGGTGTTCCTAGGGTTTGTCAACTACTACTGGAAAATCATCCGGGGGTACACAGTGGTGACTCAACTGTTGAGGAAGGATCACCAGTGGGAATAGGGCAATTAGGAGCAGAAGAGCTTCAAGGAGCTCAAGGTTACAATGTGTGACACTCCGGACCTGGTGCATCCAGATTCATCCAAGGAGTACGTCATGGCAATGGATGCAAACGACTATGCCATCGGGGCGGTGCTCATGCAGGATCAAGGGAAGGGGTCACAGCCGATTGCGTACACATCACGCAAGTTGCGAGGTGTGGAGCTGAACTATGCAATCCATGAAAAGGAGATGCTGACGTTGATCCATGCGTTCAAGTACTGGAGGTGCTACCTTGAGTCGCGACGTTGCGTGATCTTCACGGATCACTACGCCCTGAAGTACCTAAAGATGCAGCCAAATGTCAATCACCGTCAGACTCGTTGGATGAAGTTTGTGGAAGGGATTTTTTACTACGAGATCCAGTACAAGACTAGGAAGGTGAACCCGGTAGATCCTCTGTTGTGGAGGCCGGACTTGAGCCTCAATGCCATATCAGTGCTGATGTGATCTACAGTCATGCATAGCCTGTCCAAGCACGGCTATGGCGTGGACAGTGAGTTCACGGGTGGTATGCAAAAAGATGCCACGTGGGATGGAACGTATTGGTGAAGGGGGTAGGAGAAGAGGATTGTCGTGTCGGACTATGCGCCATTGAAGCAGTTGTTGCTGGAGGAGGCGCATGACACCCATTACTCGGGTCATTTTGGCTTCGACAAGATGTTCAAAGCTTTGGTATGCCAATACTGGTGGTCGTCAATGGCAACTGATTGTAAGAGGTTTGTGAGCAGTTGTGATGTGTACCAACGCATCAAGGCGCGGAGGAAGAAGCCACCTAGGGAGCTGCTACCATTGCCTATACCAGAGAGGCCATGGATAGACATCTTGCTTGATTTCATTGGCGGGTTGCCTGTGATGCAGCAAGGCAACAACACAGTGTTTGTGGTGGTGGACCGGTTTTCCAAGATGGCACATTTCATCGCATGTCCTGAGAGCATTATAGCTGCCGGGACGGCTCAACTCCTCCTCATTCATGTCATCAAGTTGCACGGGGTGCCGCAGTCGGTGGTTTCAGATCGTGATCCACGCTTCACTTCACGTTTCTGGAAGGACCTCATGGGGAAGCTGGGAATCAAGGTGCAGCTGACCACTGCATACCACCCATAGAGCGATGGGCAGATGGAGTGCACGAATTAGACCTTGGAGTAGCTACTGCGAAGCATGGTCTCACCGAATGGAGAGAGTTGGGAGGAGAAGCTCGGAGTGGGGGAATTTGCCTACAACTTAGCGGTGTCAGCATCAACTGGAAAGTCACCGTTCGAGGTGGTCTATAGCCATCAGCTACAGAGCCCAGGTGCCCTTGCTACGGCAACGTCTCTTCCGGCTGTGCAGCAGATTGCTGATGGGTTTGCCACCACATGGGACATGGTGCGACAACGGTTGCTGAAGGTGCAGAAGCAGCAGAAGCAGCAAGCAGATAAGCATCGCACCATGGAGGAGTTTCAAGTGGGTGATCAGGTGATGCTGAACTCTGCAAACCTGTAGCTGATGGGAGTTGGAAGACCTAAGGTGAAGCCGCGATGGGTGGATCCGTTTCGCATTCTGGAGAGGCGGTCGGCTGTGTCTTATAAGCAAGAGCTGCCAGGTCACTACACTATCCATCCAGTGTTCCACATCTCCCTGCTTCATGCCTATCGTGACCCTAACACCTTCTTCGAGGGTCGTGGAAAACCTCCACCTCCTACAGTTCAGGTTGAAGTGGCCGAGGAATTTAAGGTGGAGAAGAGTTTGGCTCAACGTCTGTGAGGACGTCGGCATGAGTTCCTAGTCCAGTGGAAGGGGTACCCGACTGAGGACAACTCTTGGGAGCCAGAGGCCAACTTCCATGTCGGGGGTACCAACACTGTTCTTCAGGTATACCTCAGGCGCACCGGGATGTCACGCCTCCGACCGGGGGAGGTGAATGTAACGAGGTGCCCCTGATTTTCTGGCATACTCGAGGCTCATCCGAGTTTGGGGGGCATGCTGGCCATTTTCCGATTTTCAGAAATCGTGCGAGCGGTCGAGCTCACCTCCGCTCGATCAAGGCACTAGGTGCAAGTAGGGCACCGCATTTAGGTGCAATTAGGGCACCGAGTACATGTGCAAGTAGATTGTTGTAGCAAGCTAGGAAAGCACTAGACTGAGGTCTAGGCTAGCCGGCCAGGCAGTGTAAATACCTTGTACTCTGTTCATTGTAATTAACCTGTGTTTTCCAGCTCTGGCTTCCAGACTTCTCCAAGTCTAGTTTTCTGCTGCTACTGTGCTCTCCACACACTAAAGCCTAATCTCCAGAGAGCACCCACTCTCACACCGCGAGTCAGTCAAAATTACTGCACCTACCATATCAAAGAAAATGTGTGGCTGTTGTATAGGAAGCAGACATCCGAGATATTTAGGAGGCTGGAGTACGTATACACCCGCAAGGATTGGCACAAGATCTTAGACAAACTTGTGACTGTTAATGCTGGGACGTGCACCAACCTATTTGGAATCAATGGTGAGGGTGGCATCCCGCTGGCAACATGGTTGCGGTGGTAAGTTTCGTGGGGCTGTGGCGGTCACACGGCCAGAAATGTTGCTGAGTTACTGAATGCTAGGATTGTGGAAGCATGTAAGCTGTTTCCATTCCATTGCTTTGCTAGCATGTACTCCTACATGTAGAAAATGTTTGGAGCACACAGGAATTTGGCACATGTCAGTGAGGGAAACTAGACAACGACACTCGACAAGGCGCTGACGAACAACAAGTAGCGGCCGCAATACTACGATGTGGTTCATGATGGCAAATTTCAATGCACGGTGACAGGCACTGGTGGTGAGCCACGCAATGTGGACTGTCGCATGTGCAAGTGCTCATGCAGCAAGTTCTAGGAGTTCAACATCCTGTGCGTTCACACCTGCACCATCCTCATCAAGAATGGGGTGGACCCAGATGGCTACATGGACATGGCCTACGGCAAGGTGGCCTGGAAGTGCACCTAAGGTAATCCAATGCCTGGAGTGAACCTCAAGGTTTTGAAGCCGCTTGACAAGGGTTGGGGACCACCCAGCCTCAACCGGGGTCGTGGGCAGCCGACTAGCAAACGAAAGCGGCATGAGGTGTTTTGGCGTGCCAACCACATCTGTGGCACCTGCTTCCCGCTTCGCCAAGACAAAGTGATACCACCAAGCAGAAACACGTAGCGAATACGGCTACGCCCATCTGGGCTCCAAGCCCAGTCATTGTCAGTGTAGCTGTCAAGGACCATCGAACACTGTCGACGAAAACAGAGTCCAAGGTACAGCGTGGAGACCACATACCGCACCACTCGCACAGCCGCATGAAGGGCTCTCGCACGTGGAGCCTACGAAAACTGAGTGAGGAGGTTGACGGCGAATGCGATGTCAGGACGCGTGGTAGTGGCAAGGTACATCAGAGATCTGATGAGACGGAGGTACAAGGTCACGTCCACTGTCTCCCCCAGCTGTGTAGGATCATCCACCTTCAGGGCATCCGGCCTATCGGTTGTGAGAGGTGTGGAAGTGGAGGGCACTGCACCAAGGAGATCGCTAAAACGCTCCCCCACGACTCGTGCATAGCGGGCCTGATGCAACAACAGTTTCCGATGTCTGCGATCTCGCACGATCTCCATACCGAGAATCACCGATGTAAGACCGAGGTCCTTCATCCTGTGGCAGTGTGCAGGACAGCCTTGGCCTCTTTCACGGCCTCCAGGGACGGAGACGCAATCAAAAGGTCATCGACATAGACCAGGATGGCGGTGAACTACTCGGGTATCAGTAGGATGAACAGAGAAGGGTCTGCCTCACTCTGTACGTATCCTGCACGAGTCAAAGTTCCGGTGGTCTCCCGGTTCCATCACCGCGGAGAGTGCTTGAGGTCGTACAAGGACTTGCGCAAGCGCAAGACCTTGACACCGTCCTCAAAGCCCGGTAGCTGAGCCACGTAAATCTCCTCATCCAGAGAGCCATGGAGGAACGCATTGTTCACATCCATCTGGTGCAGTTCCCAATCATGCTCAACCACTACACCAAACAAAGCTCGATCTGAGGTCATGCGGCCGACAGGGGCAAAAGTGTTGGTGTAATCGACTCCCTCAATCTCAAAGTACCCCTTGACGACCAAGCGGGCCTTGTAGCGTTCCAGTGAGCCATGCGGCTTGACCTTCTTGCGAAAGACCCACTTGACCTGAATAGCCTTCCTCCCAGGAGGAAGGTCGACAAACTTGTAGACTCTATACTCTCGGATAGCGCGAAGCTCATCCTCGCAGGCAGCACACCAAGCGTCAGCATCCTGTGATAAGAGAGCCTCCCTTAGTGTGCCCGGGTTTGGCTCCATAGAGGGAGAACTCTGCCTGGCAAGTGCACACGCCTTAGTGCTGTGCCTGACGACCACGAGATCAGCTGTTGCGTCACAGGCGATATGGAACTTGCAAGTGAAGAGGTCGAGCCCTACGGGGCACGCTGGATGTACCTCTATGGGCTCAGTGCGGACATTCAGGCCTAGGGCCTTTATGCCGGGGTCACCACTCGCGATGCTACGAGAGGAGCGCCTGGGTCCGGGGCCTGACACTCGCTGAGCTCCGGAATCCTGTGGTCGAAGACGGCCACCAGGCTCACGGGAGTAACCTGAGGTCGAAGGACGCACCTCAGGTTCAGGGACAGATGCAACCGCAACTGGTGAGAGCTGAGACAAGGTAGCCGGAGACATCGTGCGAGGAGATGCGTGTGTGGGGAACACGGGGCTCGGTGTGATAGCTGGATCAGGCAAGACTAGACCTGACACTGAGGCAGGATTACCAGCTGACGTAGGAACGGGAGTGAGCAAGGCTGGATCAGATACAGAAATAGGGGTGCCAGCAGACGTAGGTGCTGGTGCAGAAGGAGACGTGGGAACACAGGTACCTGTGGGGTACGCGCTGGACAGGCGAGATCTCTGGACCAAGAGCAATGATCGCCGGATCATTAAGGGCCGAAGACCAAGAGGGGGCTCGAGCGGACACATCCGCCTGATGAGGGATGCTTGCTGGCGTGGAAGTCTCCCCCATCCGCCGAGAGCCCACACAAGAAGGAACATGGGTGGCGGAGAGTGCTATGATCGAAGTCAAGTTGTGGTAGGTGAGCGACTCGAAAAACAGCGCGTCGCGGGACTCAATGACGCGACGACGAGTAGGGTCCTAGAAGCGCCGGGCCTTTCACCGCGGGGAAATTCCTATGAAGACACAAAAGCAGCCCCGAGGTGAGACCTTGGACCCCTGCTGGTCCTCGGTGTACCACACGGAGGCTAGGGAGCCCTAGACGCGAGCGAGACGAAGGTCAGCACGGTGTCCAAACCAAAGCTCGTACGTTGTGATATGGTCCGGAAGCGGAACGTGCAGGAGGCGGTTCCAGACCCAAGTCATGTAGGCGAAACTCTCAAAGACAAAAGACTCCGGGAGACCACACTCAGACTGCATGGCGCGAACCGCATCCTCCATGGTGCGGTTTGAGCGCTCAGATACACCCTTTTGCTGGGGAGTAGCAGGAGCGGAGACCTGGTGAAAAATTCCATGCTCAGCAAAGAAGGAGTCCATCTCGCCAAGGAACTCACCGCCGCGATCCGAGCGAAAGGTATGTATTGTGTGGCGGGACTGACGCTCAGCCATCACTAGCCAGAGTCGAACTGCAAGGGTGGTGTCGCTCTTCTGACACAGGCTGTAGACCCACCGCATCCGGGTAAAGTCGTCAGTCAGAGTCAGAATATACCGGCCCCTCTCGGACAGGGACTCGATTGGGAGAGGGCCGAGAAGGTCTGAGTGAACCAGCTCGAGAGGCCGAAGCGCTCGGGAACGAGAGTCAGGGTAGGTGCACCGGTGCATCTTCCCCTGAGCGCAAAAAAGACAGTCAGTCTTGGGTGGCTTCTCAAAAGAAGCCACGTCAAGACCGAGAGCGGGCTATGTCTGAATGAGCTTCAACACAGTGTCGGAGCCCACATGACACAGACGGCGATGAAGCAACTTCTGGTGTTCCAGAGATAGAACACTAGCGACAAAGACACGACCGGAGGAAGAGGAAGAGGAAGAGCAAGGGGAGGAGGGCCGAGCGATGTGATACAGATCATCTATGACTGAACCACACAGGACGACACTGCGTGTGTCAGTAGCAGTCACAGTCACTGAGTCAGCGGTATGCTCCACTGAGAGACTCATCAAGGTGCAGGCACGCACAGAAAGCAAGTTGAGCTCAAGATCAGGCACAATCAACACGTCGGAAAGGTACAAGGGGCCAGACAGACCATCGAAGCAGACAACCCCAACACCATGGACTGGCAAGGACTGACCAGACCCTGTACGAACGGAACGGACAGACGTGACAGGACCGAGAACAACAAAGTCACTATAACGGTACGTCATGTGATGGGTGGCACCAGAATCAATGATCCAAGTGCCACCGGAGTCACGGCTGGTGGACGTCACTGTACAACGAGCAATGGAACACTCGGCATCAGAGGGACGCTGAGCCATCAGTGGGGAGGAACGACAGAACAACACAAAGATGAGACTTATGAATCCACTGGGTGTAGTCAGGCCCATCATCATCACATGCAGGCTGTGCTCCCCCACACGCGTCTTCACGAGCCACAGGAACGGACAAACAAGCTGTCTGTGAACCACCCAACGATGACAACACACTCGTACCTCCCTGAATGCAGAGCGCCAGAAGGTGGCGAAGCTCGGCGATGGTGCGGTCGCGCGGGTCCGGATCGCTGCCACTCGCTGGTGAGGAGGCAGGAACAGCTGCAGTCGTGGCCGCCACGCGTCCGGAGGAGGATGCAGGTGACGTGCCAGATGTGGAACGGAGACCATGAGCAGCCTGGAGCCCACGAGTGATTCGCGCCCAGTCAAGCGGCTGCTTGCACTCGGTGTAGCGATGGGCACCTCCACAGTTGTAGCAGTGCACAGAACGACCACCGCTAACACTGAATGACGAGTGCTGCTAACCTGATCAAAGCTTCCTATTCTTCTTCTTCCCCTGGGCGGCTGCTGTAATGCCCTATATCTGCGTGGGTGTAGACGGGGTCGAAGAGGAAAAGGAAGATAAGGATGTGATGGAGGGAGACTGCAGGAGGGAAGATGGTGGTGATGCGATGGCTGCTGCAGTGAGGGAAGTCTCCTGATGGGCTACGACTACCTCGCGGGTTGAGGTCACCTGAAGGAAGAGCTGATGCGCCCAAGGAAGCAGCTGCAGAGTGGCTGAGAAGGGCTTGAGGACAGCGTCACTGTACCGTGTGAAGATGTCGGTGTACTCGAGGCAAACTCCGAGCATAATCATACAAAGCGCCCATAGTTGTGTGCCTCCTGAGGTCCCCAAGCGCGTGTAGATGCGCATGGCGCGTCGCCAATAATCCGCTGCAGGCTCCACAGGCCCCTCACAAAGCGAATAGAAAGCACGAATGTGTGATGCATGAGTGGCTTGCGTCTCTGCGGCCAGCAGGGATAAGGCCAGATCCCAACCTCCATGGGGATTGGCGCCGGTGCCTGTGCCGGCCTTGCCAAGGAAGGGACGAAAGTTGATGACGGTCTCGCGTGGCATGGCGTAGAGGAGTCCACGCATGGCCCGGGTTGCTGTTAGTACCTGTGCTGGGTCTGTAGGCTAGTACGGGCTGTGGTAGTAAGGCCACACTCCCTCAAAAGTAGCCCACACCTGAAACAAGATCTCCCACTAGTCGAAGCCATCCTCGCTGATGTACCGTGGAGGTGGTGCCTCAAAATCCTTGGGCAGCATGTGAACCGGGCGTGTTGTGCTAGCCTCAACCGGATGGTGTAGGCACCAACCGGCGGCAATGGAGACCAAGGGAAGGCCGGTGCACACCAACCCGGGGTGGCGGAAGCGTAGGATCGTCTTGGGGGAGCACGGGAGTAAACTGTACTTGTTATTCAAGTGTCAACATACAAGACTATGTGTACATGATGACACATCCTAGGTGACCCGAGGTCGCCGAGCCATGCGCGGCCTCGTGCAGGCCTGGGATGAGCATTATTGCCTTAGCATCACGTAGTTCATCTTCCCAGCTTTCCAATGCACCTAGAATCGCATCATTCCGTGGAGGAACGGCCGAGATATGGCCGTTTCCGTGAACCACGGTAATCTGCCGCTGGCAGTACCACTAGCGGCGGTGACGGCCGCCCGAAGCGCCCTTTCTGGTAATAACACACCGGGGCTCTATTCCGAAGCGCCCTTGGCCCTCAATGATCCTTGACTCATTGACTATCCAGATCCCAAGGTGCGCTTCGGCCTTGTTGGGTCTTCCAAGGGTCGAGCCTCGGTCTTTGGGGATGATTTCCCGTCACCTTTTTCCCCTCGGCCGGTCCAACCTTTGGCCGGGCGTATCTTCCTGAATTCTTGATGGATCGATCCCGCTCTTGGGTCGATCTCGCACGGTTTTTCCTATAGATTATAAATCCACAGACATCTTGTACATTCAAGGAAGCCACAAGCCGTAATCAGTGCCGTTGGCACTATCCGGCTTACACTACCCCCCCCCCTTTAGGAGCGAGCCGTCCCGGTTCGCTCTTGATAGTCCCGGAGGATGGCATTCACCCCGCCAACATTGAAGTTGCAGGCAGGCTCCCATGAGTTGTGGGCTGCGTCATAGCCCCTCCACTTGACCAGGTACTCCCATCCACGGCCACGACGACGGTGGTGAAGGATGGTCTCCACCTCAAACTCTTGCTCGTCCTTGATCACCACTGGAGGGGGAGGCTCAGAACTGCGGCCAGGAAAATGCTCGGCCGGGTCATGGTAGAGCTTGAGCTTGGAGATGTGGAACACGTCGTGGACTGGCATAGAAGGCGGGAGAGCCAACCGTGCCACCACGGGTGTCCACATTTCGAGCACCTCGAATGGACCAAGCCACCGGGGTTTCAACTTGTCCAACCGGACCCCGCGAAGCCTGACGTGCGCGCTGTTGAGAAGCACACGATCACCGACCTTGAGCGTTGCGTCCACGCGTCGGCGGTCTGCTTTGACTTTCTGCTGCTCTTGCGCCTTCTTCAATGCATGCCGCGTCGCCGTCCAAATCTGCTTGAAGTCACGTGCGGTAGACTCCACCGCGGGCAGGTTGCTTGCGACGTGCAAACTTAGGGGCGTTGCGGGCACAGTCCCGTTCACCACCTCAAATGGCGCCTTGCCGGTGGAGGCGGATGTGGCAGACTTGTACGCCAGTTCAGCGACCAGCAATCGCTGGTCCCACGCCGTCTCGTCCGGATCACCCACTGTACAGAGGAGCTGCTCCAGCGTCTGGTTCGTCCGCTCCGTTTGTCCGTCAGTTTGGGGGTGAAAACTGGTCAACAGCTGCACCTTGTTGCCGTACCATTCCATGAGTTCTCGCCAGAACTTGCTTGTGAAACGCGAGTCACGGTCGCTCACAATGGACCATGGCACGCCATGGAGTCGCACCACGTGCTCGAGGAACAGCCGAGCCGTGCCTTCCGCGCTCACCGTATCACGCATCGCAATGAAGTGCGACATCTTGCGGAAGCGATCCACCACCACAAACACCGCATTGTGGCCTGTCGCTTTCGTGGATAAACCCGTGATGAAATCCATGGAGATGTCTTGCCACGGCTGCTCGGGGATGGGCAAGGGTTGGATGAGACCCGGGGTCTTCGTCCTCCGCGCCTTGTGGTGTTGGCACACGTTACAACTCCGGCAGAATTCAGCCACCTCCAACGACATGGTGGGCCACCAAAAGAAGCGAGCCACCGTCTTCAATGTCTTGTTGACGGAGAAGTGGCCACTCGGGCCACTTTCATAGCACTCTTCCAAAATCAGCTGCCGAAGCGCCGGCACCGCGAGAACCACCACCTGCTGCGTGTCGCGTCGTCGCCAATACAGTGCCTCAAAGAAAAATCTCCGAGCGTCGTACTCCCCATGCGCCTCGTATCCCTCCGCAAAGAGCTTCACAAGAAAAGCATCCGCGTGGACGGTGAGAGACGCGACCCACATCATCAGGTCCGGTCGCCGTGAGAGTGCGTCGGCTGGGTTGATGCGGCCCGGCCGGCACACGATCTCGTAGTCGAAGTGCGACTCGAGGTACTCCACCGAACGCGCTTGCCGCCGGCTCAGGTTTGGCTGTGTCTTGAAGTACTTCAACGCGTGGTGGTCGGTGTAAACCGTGCATTTCCGCGCCTTGAGGTAGCACTGCCAGTTCTTGAAGGCTGCGACCATGGCAAGCATCTCCTTGTCATGGGTGGCGTAGTTCAGCTCCGCCCCGCGTAACTTGCGCGAGTAGTAGGCGACCGGCTGCGACCCGTTGCCAAAGTCCTGCAAAAGGATCCCACCAATGGCCAGGTCCGACGCATCCGTCGCCATTTCAAACTCACGGCCGCTGTCGGCCAAGTGCAAGGCCGGCGCGGAGGTCAGAGCCCTTTTGAGATTCTCAAAGGCTTCTTGTTTGCTAACCCCCCAACTCCACTTGCGATCCTTGCGAGTGAGATTTGAGAGTGGAATCACGCGGGAGTAGCACTGACACTCCCGCGTAGCCAAGGATGAACCTACGGTAGTAGTTACAAAAACCAAGGAACACTTGCACATCAAGCACATTACGCAACTTCGGCCACTCTTGTACGGCTGACACTTTGTGCGGGTCCATGGCAATCTGTCCATTGCCAATCATGTGTCCGAGGAATTCAACTTTACCCATCGCGAACTCACACTTAGAGATTTTTGCAAAAAACTTCTCCTTCCTCAAAATCTCGAGGACCTTCTTCACATACTCCTCATGCTCCGCCGCCATCTTGCTATACACCAAGATGTCATCAAGGTAAACCACCACGAAGTCATCCACGTACGGCCTGAAGATGTTGTTCATCGCCGCCATGAAGGTGGCCGGTGCATTGGTCAACCCGAAAGGCATCACGAGGAACTCGTAGTGACCATAGCGGGTACGGAAGGCCGTCTTTTCCACATCATCTGCTGCGATGCGGATCTGGTGGTAGCCAGAACGGAGGTCGATCTTTGTGAAGAAGCAAGCCGCACGGAGCTGATCGAAGAGCTCCTCAGCTCGTGGAAGCGGGTACCAGTTCTTGATGGTCAACTCATTCAATGCCCGGTAGTCCACGCACATGCGCATTTTTCCCGTCTTTTTCTGCACAAACAGGATAGGTGCAGCGTAAGGAGAAGAGGATGGGCGGATGAAGCCCTGTTCCGTCATCTCAGTCAATTGCTTCTTGAGCTCCTGCAGCTGCACGTTGCTCATGCGGTACGTTGCACGAACAGGCAGACGCGTTCCAGGTTTGAGGTCGATGCGATGGTCCACGTCCCACTTTGGTGGCAGACCCGCCGGGAGGGTGTCGGGGAACACGTCCTCGAACTCCGTACACACCTTCCAAAGCCCCTCGGGCACTGTGGCAAACTTGCCTTGGGCCCTCGGCTGCTCACGAGTCGCCCCATGCGCCACAACAGGCGCCACGTCCTCTGGTTCGTCGAAATCGTCCTCCACGTCTCGCACAAACGCCAAAAAAATCTGCTCCTCTTTTTGAATCGCGCAATTGAGCTCCACCAAGTTCAGCATCATAGGCGCCGATTCCTCCTTGCGAGGCACCGACTGCTGCGGCGCTTCCTTCCCACCAGTCTCCTCCTCCGCGGCCTCTTCCTCAGACCACATAGGCAGGGGATACTCCTTGTCTCCGAGCTTGACTGAGACGGTGTGCGGCTCCCAATTGACGAAGGGGTTGTGCTTGTGGAGGAAGTCACGACCGAGGATCACATCGTAATCCTTCATCAGGCAAACCCGGTATACGGTCGTTATGCAAAGCTTCTCCACGCAAATGGAGAGGGGACGGGCCAGGTACCCCACTTCAATCGTGCCGTCCACTTGGTTAGCGGTCCGCTTCTTGCTCTTGAGCGCAAGGCCCCACTTCCGAGCACATTCCATGCTAAAAAAACTGTGGCTCGCGCCACAATCCAGTAGACTCCTTACCTTCCCCTTGATGCCTTTCACTCGTGCCTCCAAGAGAAGTGCGGGCTGCTCCACCTCATACCCCGCGTCCCATGCCTTGACCTCGGAAACCCCCTTAATTGCCGCAAGGCTTACGGGTGGGCGGTCAACTGGAGGTTTGGGCTGAGAGGAGCCAGGAGTAACGCCATCTACTCCCAGCTCTCCTCGTTTCCCGGCTCCTTGTTGCTTTCACTGCTTCCTTTGTGGCTTGCTTCCCCTTCCCTTGTCGCTTACCCTTGCCGTCGCCCTTCTTTAGACTTCGACAATCACGCGCAATGTGGCCAGGCTTGCCACAATTGTAGCACTTGCGCTGTTGCAACGCGCCAATCTCCATGGGTGTGTCATCGCTCTCGGCCCACTTGTCGTAACCACCACCCCAAGAGTTTTGGTTGTTGGCATGAGCCTCCATTACCCGCGAGTCGTACCGCTCTGCTGCTGCGATCAGCCCCGGCAGGTCGTTGTTGAGGTCGTACATCACCGTCACAGCTCGGGCGTCGTCCTTGAGGACGTTGCTGTAGTGGAAGCACAATTCATGAGAGTCAAAGCCACAATTGGCAACGATCTCACAAAACCTGTGGGTGTAGTCGGCAACGCCGCCAGTTTGGTGAAGCCGATGCAGCTTGGCACGCGCGTTGTTCCTCACGTCACCTACGGTGAAGCGCTTGATGAACGACTCCGTGAACTCCTTCCACGAAGTCGGCCATTTGAGGGTAGGGTCGCCACTGCTGCAGGTTGGAGCCGATGGGGTTGAGATTCCGGTCGTGGCCGCAATGCCGGCGACCATTACTGCTTCACTACCGTGCGAATTGGACCGCATCACATCGGCCCACCAATCCAACGATGCCCCTCTCAATAGGGTCACGGCATAGTCGCGGCGCGCCTCGTACCTTGAGGCATCCACGCCGATGGCGGTGAAGTACAATTCCAGTCCGAGTATCCAAGCGTGCGGCGCTGACCCATCCTTCTTCGATGGGTCAAACGGCTCTGGCTTGGGCGGGCTCGGGACACCCACCGCAGGTACATTTGCGGTGGCAACTGCCCTTGGTGTTGGCACTGGAAGCTTTGCGAGCTCCTCATTGAGGTACACGTTTTGCTTCTCCAACAGGTCCATCTTAGCCTGCAAGTCAGCGAGCAACTTCTGCAGCACTGCGGCTGCTGTTACTTCGCCTTGCGCGTCAAACGCCGCAGCCAACGAGGATGAGTCGGATGAAGTCATCTTTGCGTCCGGTGCAACTTCTTCCTCAACGGGTCCTCCGGTTACCGCCTTGTCACTGGAGTGCGTGGTTGGAATTTGGTATGGATCCGCCAAGGAGACGAGATGTGTGCTGGTGTACGCTGACCAGGAGAGGTTACCACGAAGAAAATTGTGCCCCAGAGCAAAGGGTGGCTCTGATACCAAGTGTGAACCGGGCATGGTGTGCTAGCCTCAACCGGATGGTGTAGGCACCAACCAGCGGCAATGGCGACCAAGGGAAGGCCGGTGCACACCAACCCGGGGTTGCGAAATCATAGGATCGTCTTGGGGGAGTACGGGAACACGTGTGGCACAGAGGGAGTAAACTCTACTTGATATGTATATGATGACACATCCTAGGCGACCCAAGATCACCGAGCCGTGCGCGGCCCTGTGCAGGCCTAGGATGAGCGTTATTGACTTAGCATCACGTAGTTCATCTTCCCAGCTTTCCAATGCACCAATAATTGCATCATTTCGTGGAGGAACGGCCGAGATATGGTCGTTTCCGTGAACCACGGTAATCTGCCGCTGGCAGCACCACTAGCGGCGGTGACGGCCGCCCGAAGCGCCCTTTCTGGTAATAACACACCGGGGCTCCATTCCGAAGCGCCCTTGGCCCTCAATGATCCTTGACTCATTGACTATCCGGGCCCCAAGGTGCGCTTTGGCCTTGTTGGGTCTTCCGAGGGTCGAGCCTCGGTCTTTGGGGATGATTTTCCGTCACCTTTTTCCCCTCGGCCGGTCCAACCTTTGGCCGGGCATATCTTCCTGAATTCTTGATGGATCGACCCCGGTCTTGGGTCGATCTCGCACGGTTTTTCTTGTACATTCTAAATCCACAGTTGTCTTGTATATTCAAGGAAGCCACAAGCCGTAATCAGTGCCGTTGGCACTGTCCGGCTTACACTGCCGCTCCGTGGGGAGAGCAACCACAGGCTGAGTAGGACGAGAGATGGGAAAGACTCCTGGAAGAGGATGGTCACCGGGGTAGTCAGGTAACGATCGTATCGGGGAAAACGGTGGAGATCGGGTGCCCGTCTGCAGCTGACGGAGGCGCTCCTGAAGAACTCAAATCTCCTGAGCCGGGGAATCATCCGTAATGCCTGGCATGAGTGGCTCATCATCAAGGAGGTCAGCAGGTGGTGGGACAGGTCGAGCGCCTGTCACGGGTGCCTGAGCCGACTGTTGGGTAGAGACCGCGACGCCGGCAGCTCCCTCAGAAGCCCACTGAGGAGTCGTGGACTGAGCACGCAGAAGCTCAGTCAACGTGCGGATAGCGTCAGTCTGCTTTCTCTGGAGGTGACGCATCTCATCCTGCTGGCTTCGCGGGTCCTCAATGGCCTGCAAGCGTGGACTCAGTACACCAGACGAAGAGGAGGAGGGGTCGCCTGGTCCCTTCTTGTTGTCGGACAGGCTCATGTCGCCGCTCAGTATGGGGTGACAGGTTAAGTTTTCGGATTTCAAAACTGTCAGTGTTTCTCGAGGAGTTGACACGTTGGCAACTTTTTACTGTCCGGCCAAAAATTTGGCCAGGTATGGTGCTGGCGTCAGCAGGTGGTTGCTGACGTCAGCACAACCTGATGACGTCAGCAAACAAAATTGCTGACGTCAGCTTGCCTTCCCTCCCTTTTTTTGTTTTTTTTTCTTTCTCACAACTCTTCGCGAGCGTGTAGCCGCTCTGCGGCGGCTGCGCGGAAGCTGCGCAACAGCTTCCACTCAGCTGCTGCTGTAGCTGTGCTGTCAACTGCAGCAGCAGCTATGTAGCTGCATATGCAGCGGTGGCAGCACCGGCTGCGCTCCTGTTGCTGCTGCTGCTGCTGCTCGTTGCCGCCACCGCGTGCTGCTGCTGCTGCCACTGCTGCGCTGCTGCTGCTGCTGCTGCTGCCGCTGCTGCCCTATTGTTGCCGCCGCGGTTGCCGCTGCTGCTGCTACGCAACTGTTGCCGCCGCTGCTGCTGCCGCCCCTGCTGCTGCTGCCAATGCGGCTGTGGATGGCGGCTGCGCTCACTACAGCCGCCACGCACTGCTATTGCTATTGCTACACTGCTGATGCTGCCTCTACTGCTGCTGCTGGCACGGTGCCAACAGCGCTGCTGCGATCTCACGTGGTGGCTGAGGGTTGCGCCGACGGCAACCGGCTGTCTCCGACAAGTCCCAAGGAATCTGCTGCAGCGGTGACTCTCATTGCTGGTGCTCTGCTGCGTCTCTGCTGCACAGCTCAGTGAGAACTGTCTCACTGCTCTGATACCATAAGAAAATGCGTGGAAGCTTCCTAGCAATACAACCGCTGACTAGGCGTCAGTGCCTGGTCAGACGGTGACGACAGTCACAGGTCGTGCAGACAACGGCAAGGGTTTGGCTAGGAGACACAAGACAAAGTGTCAGAAAGCTTCAATAGCATATGCAGAGAGATAACAAATGACAGGTCAAAGGCATAAATACCTGCCGCGGCGCACGGCGGGTGTCGCACGCGGCAGTCCAAGAGCTGTCCTAACACTGCTCCTAGCACTGCTGTCGCTAGCGTGGCAACACAAGCCAGTTAGCTAACTCACTAGCACACACAGGTGATGGTGAGACTAGCAAGGGGTTGGCTAGGGACACAAACACAAGTGTCAAAAGCTGCAAATGTTGAAATATGCAGAGAGAGATGACAACTGAGGTCTGGCCAACCTAAATTGTGCCACGGACCTAGTGGATGCACACACACATACACACACACACACACACACACACACACACACACACACACACACACACACACACACACACACACACACACACACACGCACACACACACACACACACACACACACACACACA
>SZWC01006491.1:64482-76209 GCA_023375785.1 Penium margaritaceum
GACTGGTCACATGCATGCATCCATCGACTGACAGCGAGTATACAATGCAAACACATGCAAATGGGCCTCATGCCCAGTCCGCCGAAAGGCGCCTGCAAGACGTAGAAGGCACAGCAAGGAGTCCCGGTGACATCTGGGGCTCTGGAACAGTGGTCGGTCAGCTCCAGACGGGTAGTCTGCCGCCTGTCGTCGTGCCGGTGTCACCAGGGCCGCCTGCCTCAGGGATCTGCACTAGTATGGACACGACCGAGTGGTCATAGTAAACTGTACAGGAACGGCACAAAGCACAACACTCCCCCATGACCCGATGGTACGCATGTCCATACGCGTGCAGCACTAGTACAACCACATAGTGAGTGACACAGACAAATGAGACGGCAACGTACATCCCACACTCAACCACTGTCACACACGGGGCGAAGCCCAACAGAACGAGTGGCCACCAGGAACTTTCCGCGGGCAGGTGCCTTCGTCAAGAAATCAGCTCGCTGTAAGTCAGTGCCAACCCACATGATGGAGATCACGCGTCGCTCCACCAGATCCCGAACGAAGTAATGCTCAACCGCAATGTGCTTTGTGCGAGCATGAAAAACACCAGAGTTCTCCGCAATGGAGAGAGCACTCTGGTTGTCGCAACGCAGCACAATGGCAGGTACTGACTGCCCAAGCTCAAGAAACAAGCGCTGCAGCCAAACTGCCTCAGCAGCCCCTGCCCCCAAAGCTACATACTCTGCCTCCGACAAGCTACGTGCGATGCAGCCCTGCTTCCCGCTTCGCCAAGACAAAGCGGTACCACCGAGCAGAAACATGTAGCCAGTGCGACTGCGCCCATCAGGACTCCAAGCCCAGTCGCTGTCAGTGTAGCCGTCAAGGACCACCAAACACTGCCGACGAAAGCAGAGTCCGAGATACGGCATGGAGACCACGTACCATACCACTCGCACAGCCACGTGAAGAGCTCTCGCACGTGGAGCCTGCGAGAACTGAGCGAGGAGGTTGACGGCAAACGCGATGTCGGGACGCGTGGTAGTGGCCAGGTACATCAAAGATCCGATAAGACGGAGGTACAAGGTCACGTCCACTGTCTCCCCCAGCTGTGTAGGGTCATCCACCTTCACTGCATCCTGTCCATCAGGTGTGAGTGGTGTGGAAGCAGTGGGCACTGCACCAAGGAGATCGCTAAAGCGCTCCCCCACGAGTCGTGCGTATCGGGCCTGATGCAGCAACAGTGTCCGATGTCTGTGGTCTCGCACAATCTCCATACCAAGAAACACCGATGCAGGACCGAGGTCCTTCATCCTGTAGGCGGTCTGCAGGACAGCCTTGGCCTCCTTCACGGCCTCCAGCGACGGAGACGCGATCAGAAGGTCATCAACATAGACCAGGATGGCGGTGAACCGCTCGGGTGTCAGTAGGATGAAGAGTGAGGGGTCTGCCTCGCTCTGTACGTATCCTGCGCGAGTCAATGTGCCAGTGATCTCCCGGTTCCAAGACCGTGGAGACTGCTTGAGGCCGTACAAGGACTTGCGCAAGCGCCAGACCTTATCACCGTCCTCAAAGCCTGGTGGCTGAGCCACGTAGATCTCCTCATCCAAAGAGCCATGGAGGAACGCGTTGTTCACATCCATCTGGTGTAGTTCCCAGTCATGCTGAGCCACTACACCGAACAGAGCTCGAGCTGAGGTCATGCGGCCGANNGGCGCCATAGAGGGGGAACTCTGCGTGGCAAGTGCACACGCCTCAGTGTCTGGCCTGACGGCCACGAGATCAGCTGCTGCATCACAGGCGATATGGAACTCGCGAGTGACCAGGTCGTGCCCTATGGGGCACGCTGGGTGTACCTCTGAAAGCTCAGTGCGGACACTCAGGCCTAAGGCCTTTGTGCCTGGATCACCGCTCGCGATGCTGCGAGAGGAATGTCTGGGTCCGGAACCCGATGCTCGCTGAGCTCCAGAATCCAATGGTCGAAGGCGACCACCGGGCTCACGAGAGTAACCCGAGGTTGAGGGGCGCACCTCAGGCTCAGGAACAGGTACGACCACAGGGACAGGTACAACCACAGCTGGTGAGGGCTGAGACGAGGCAGTCAGAGATGCCGTGCGCGGAGATGCGTGTGTGGGGGACACTGAGCTGGAGATGACAGTGGGCAAGGCTGGCTCGGACACTGAGACAGGAGTGTCAGCCAACGTAGAGACAGGAGTGGGCTGGGCTGAGTCAGACGCCGGAACAGGGGTGCCAGTGGACACAGAGGGTGATGCAGGAGGAGGCGTGGGAGCAGCGGTACCTGTGGGGTGCGAAGCAGGCTGGACAGGCAGGATCTCTGGACCAACGGCAATGATAGCCGGATCATCAAGTGCTGGAGATCAAGAGGGGACTCGAGCGGACACATCAGCCTGGCGAGGAATGGTCGCTGGCGAAGAGGTCTCCCCCATCCGCCGAGGACCCTCACAGGAAGGGACATGGGCTGCAGAGAGCGCTGTGATCCAAGTCAGATCACGGTATGTGAGTGACACAAAAAACAGCGCGTCACGGAACTCAATGACACGACGGCGAGTGGGGTCCCAAAAGCGCCAAGCCTTCGACTGCGGGGAGATGCCGATGAAGGCACACAAGCGACCCCGAGGGGAGACCTTGGACCCCTGCTGGTCCTCGGTATACAATACGGAGGCCAGGGATCCCCAGATGCGTGCGAGACGAAGATCGGCACTGTGGCCAAACCAGAGCTCGTACGGTGTAACATGATTCGGAAGCGGACCATGCGGGAGGCGGTTCCAGACCCAGGTCATGTAGGCGAAGCCCTCGAATGCGAAGGACTCCAGGAAACCGCACCCAGACCGCATGGCGTGGACCGCATCCTCCATGGTGCGGTTCCAGCGCTCAGATACATCGTTCTGCTATGGGGTAGCAGGAGCGGAGACCTGGTGAAAAATGCCGTGCTCAGCAAAGGAGTCCATCTCGCCGAGGAACTCGCCGCCGCGATCCGAGCGAAAGGTTTGTAGCGTGTGGCGAGACTGACGCTCAGCCATCACGAGCCAGAGCCGGACCGCAAGGGCGGCATCGCTCTTCTGACGCAGACTGTAGACCCACCGCATCCGGGTGAAGTCATCAGTCAGCGTCAGAACACACAGGCCCCTCTCGGACAGTGACTCAACCGGAAGAGGACGGAGCAGGTCCGAGTGGACCAACTCAAGGGGCCTCAGCGCTCGAGAACGCGAATCAGGGTAAGTGCATCGGTGCATCTTACCCTGAGCGCAAAAAAGACAGTCGGTCTTGGGTGGCTTCTCGAAAGAAGCCACATCAAGACCAAGAGCGGGCTGTGTCCGGATGAGCTTCGACACAATGTCGGAGCCCACGTGACACAGACGTCGGTGAAGCAACCGCTGGTGTTCCGGGGATAGAACACCAGTGACAAAAATGCGACCAGAGGAGGAGGGAGAGGAAGGGGAGGAGGGCCGAGCAATGCGGTACAAATCATCGACGACTGAAGCACGCAGGACAATGCTATGGGTGTCAAGAGCAGTCACAATCGCTGCATCAACGGTATGCTCAACGGAGAGACCCATCAGAGTGCAGGCACGCACAGATAGCAAACTGAGCTCAAGATCAGGCACAAACAGCACGTCAGAGAGATACAGGGGGCCAGACGGACCATCAAAGCATACAACCCCAACACTGTGAACCGGTAAGGACTGACCAAAGCCTGTACGAACAGAACGGACAGTCGTGACAGGACCAAGTACCTCAAAGTCACTACGACGACACGTCATGTGGTGGGTGGCACCGGAATTGATGATCCAAGTGCCACCGGAGTCACGACTGGTGGACGTCATTGTACGACGAGCCATAGAACACTCGGCATCAGAGGGACGTTGAGCCGTCAGTGGGAAGGAACAACGTACATCACGAAGGTGAGTCTCATGAATCCAGTCAGTGCAGTCAGGCCAATCATCATCACATGCAGACTGTGCTCCCCCACACGTGTCATCACGAGTCACGAGGACGGACGAACAAGCAGTCAGTGACCCACTCGACGATGACAACACACTCGCACCTCCCTGAAAGCAAAGCGCCAGAAGATGACAAAGCTCGGCGATGGTGCGGTCACGTGGGTCTGGATCATTGCTGCTCGCCGGTGAGGATGTAGGGATAGCTGCAGTCGTAGTCGCCGCGCGTCCAGAGGAGTGTGCGGTCGACATGCCGGACGCGGTGCAAGTAGCATGGGCAGCCTGAAGTCCGCGAGTGATGCGCTCCCAGTCGAGCGGCTGCTGGCACTCGGTGTAGCGATGGGTACCTCCACAGTTGTAGCAGTGCATGGAACGGCCACTGCTACCACTGGAAGACGACCAATGCTGACCCAATCCGCGCTTCCTATTCTTCTTCTTCCCCTGGGTAGCTGCTGCAACGCCCTGCGTCTGCGTGGGTGTAGACGGGGTCAAAGAGGAGGAGGAAGATGAGGTCGTGATGGAGGAAGGTGAGGGTGACTGCAGGAGGGAAGATGGTGGTGAGGCGAGGACTGCTACAACGAGGGAAGTCTCCTGATGTGCTACTGCTGCCTCGCGGGCCGACGTCACCTGGAGGAAAAGCTGATGGGCCCACGGGAGCAGCTGCAGGGTGGCTGAGAAAGGCTCGAGAGCAGCGTCGCTGTACCGTGTGAATATGTCGGTGTACTCCAGGCAAACTCCGAGCATGATCGTCCGAAGCGCCCACAGCTGTGTGCCCCCCAAGGTCCCCAGGCACGTGTAGATACGCATGGCTCGTCGCCAGTAATCAGCCACAGGCTCCGCTGGTCCCTGACGGAGAGAGTGGAAAGCACGAATGTGTGACGCACGCGTGGCGTGCGTCTCTGCGGCCAGTAGGGACAACGCCAGATCCCAACCTCCACGAGGATCAGCTCCAGTGCCTGTGCCAGCCTCGCCGAGGAAGGGACGGAAGTCAACGACAGTCTCGCGTGGCATGGCGTAGAGAAGCCCTCGCATGGCCCGGGCTGCTGTCAGCACCTGTGCTGGATTTGTAGACTGGTATGGGCTGTGGTAGTAAGGCCACACTCCCTTAGAAGTGGCCCACACCTGAAACAGGATCTCCCAGCAGTCAAATCCATCCTTGCTGATGTACTGTGGAGGTGGTGCCTCAAAGTCCTTTGGCTGCCGCTCCGTGGGGAGAGCAGCCGCAGGCTGAGGAGGGCGAGTGACAGGAAAAACTCCTGGAAGGGGGTGATCACTGGGGAAGTCAGGTGGCGGTCGTATCAGGGAAACGGGTGGAGGTCGGATACCCGTCTGCAGCTGACAGAGGCGCTCCTGTAGAAGACGAATCAAGGGTTTGGCTAGGAGACACAAGTCAAAGTGTCAGAATGCTTCAATATAGCATATGCAGAGAGAAATGACAACTGACAGGTCCAGGGCATAAATACCTGCCGCGGCGCATAGCGGGTGTCGCACGCGGCAGTCCAAGAGCTGTCCTAAAACCGGCCCAAAACCATTGTTTTGGCCGTAACTCTGCGCACACATGTCAGAATCCTACGCCGTCTGAACCTAGACGTGCAGAATCAAAAGACGCACGCAACGATTGGTCACATGCATGCATCCATCGACTGACAGCGAGTATACAATGCAAAAACATGCAAATGGGCCTCATGCCCAGTCCGCCGAAAGGCGCCTGCAAGACGTAGAAGGCACAGCAAGGAGTCCCGGTGACATCTGGGGCTCTGGAACAGTGGTCGGTCAGCTCCAGATGGGTAGTCTACCGCCTGTCGTCGCGCCGGTGTCACCAGGGTCGCCTGCCTCAGGGATCTGCACGAGTATGGACACGGCCGAGTGGTCATAGTAAACTGTACAGGAACGGCACAAAGCACAACAGTCCGCCGCCAGTCGTCGCACCGGTGTCACCAGGGCCCGCCTCAGGGATGTGCACGAGTATGGACACGGCCGAGTGGTCACAATAAACTGTACACGAACGTCACAAATCACAACACCGCTGTGTGTCGCGACAGGTATTTATGCCATGGACCTGTCATTTGTCATCTCTCTCTACAAATGCTATTGAAGCATTCAGACACTTTGCCTTGTGTCCCCTAGCCAAACTCTTGTCGTTGCGTGCACGACTTGTGACTGTCGTCACTATCTGATCAAGCACTGACGCCTGGTCAACGGGAGTGTTGCTAGGAAGCTTCCTTGCATCTTCTCACCGGCAGCTCTCTGGCAGCTGCTGTTGCTCCGGCGCCAGCTGCGTCTGCATCAAGGATAGACTGTAGAAACACTGCTCGAGGTCCNTTGTCGTTGCGTGCACGACTTGTGACTGTCGTCACTATCTGATCAAGCACTGACGCCTGGTCAACGGGAGTGTTGCTAGGAAGCTTCCTTGCATCTTCTCACCGGCAGCTCTCTGGCAGCTGCTGGTGCTCCGGCGCCAGCTGCGTCTGCATCAAGGATAGACTGTAGAAACACTGCTCGAGGTCCGAGACAGCATCCACGACGCAGGGGCAGTTGTCTTGAGCTCCGAGTGGGTGGTCCACCACCTGCCGACACGCCGGTGCCTCCGGGGTCCACAGCGGGGACCATGTCGTCGTGCTCTCCTGTACCGCTGCTCTCCTGGCCGTCACTCGTGACGGGTGGAAGTCACACACACCAACACCTCCAGCATTCAAGAATCATGGGTTTACTAGCGTTCGGTCAACTCTTTAGTCGCGGCAGCGAGGTCTGGAGCTTCCCTTTCAATGCATGTGGAGTTCCATTGAATATGCTACATGCTACGAAAGTCTCAGTACATGGTCTATGTTCCCACACATCAGGTATGGCGTTATGGAGAAGTGCCTCCCATTGTACATGCAAAGCTGCTGAAACTTATGAAACTTGGCACATTTCATTAGCCCAACCCTCGCTGTCCCTCGCATTTGCTTGCTAGCTAGTGCACCAGCGCAGCAGATGGCAACACCATGTTAGCGAGAGAAAATCTAGTTAACTTCCTAGCACACAGTTAGACTATGTGGCCATGTCCTTGCATCAGAAAGAGTGGAAAATGGCAACTCCATGTAAGTTCCGCCCATTTTGTGACTGGGAGGCTTAAGATAGGCGAAGGAAACAATGCTGTAGTACAGCACTAGGCTAGAGCCATGGGATGATGATTTGGCAGTACACATTCTCACTGGACATCACGTAGGATAGATGAATACATCAGCTCCGAACACAGAACATGGGAAGGAGTGTTACATGTGAGAATCCAGAAATACAAGAATCAATTGGACTAGGTTCTGTATGTGCTTAGCAGAACCCAAAAGAGTCGGTACAACTTGAGAGAGAGAGAGAGAGAGAGAGGGAGAGGGAGAGGGAGAGAGAGGGAGAGGGAGAGAGAGGGAGAGAGAGGGAGAGAGAGGGAGAGAGAGGGAGAGAGAGGGAGANGCAGAGCACCCCAGCAAGCACCCGGGACGTCGTGGCAATCGTCTGGCAGCTGCTGGTGGCTGGATCCACCAACCGTCAGTGCTCCGGCGCCAGCTGGGCCCGCATCAGGGATCTGTCATGTCGTAGCTCCTGGATAAGTCCCTGGACGATCCGGAGTCCTGTCGGGTCGTCACGATCTCCAATGCCGCCACCGCTCACCATCAGCTCCGGGTACACCCGTAGCTGCCACGGCTGTGGCTCGTGACGGGTGGAAGCCACACATACCAACACTCCCCCTGGCTGACACATCCGTCAAGGCCACAATGGCTGAGCAAAGACAGGACAGGATGGTTCGGGAAACCAATCATGACAAGCACCGATCAAGCATGCCACAGCACAGGGTCTCCTCGTGACAATGGTGCATCCCACCAAGTGCCCGGGTCTCGACCATGCACAAAGGCAATCACACACACGTGTCAAACATCATGCAAGAGAGAGAAAGAAACAAGGTCTCCGCGTGACTCCGGAAAATGTCTCCGGGTATCCGGGTCTCGACCACATCATGCATGGATCACACATAGCACATGGGGACAATAGGTCTCCACATCACACCGGTGGAACTCACCAGGTGCGCGGGTCTCGACCAGCATAACCTCAATCACAACATCGTGCCACACTCCAAACAACCTCGCTGTCCTCACAAGAGTGTCAGGCCAAAGCCCACACACCAACACTCCCCCTGGACTGCAGTGGCTGACAGTACGAGCAAAGCTGATGGCTGCTCCCAACACAATTCGTGAGGAGGGAGCACGGCTCCCCCATGGCCACATACCCCAGCACAACAATAGCAAGGGTGACGACGATGCTATTGGGATGTGCTCGGACAGAGCCTCACCCCGGAGCGGCGTCGTCGCTGTCATCGTCATCGCTGTCGTAGTCGTCACTACTGTCGTCATCTGCTGATGTGACTGGTGCAGCGCTGAGGGCCTCCTCCAAAACAATCGCCTGCTATATGGCCTCCAGCTGTTGAGCTGCATATCGCCTCGCGGCCTCCGCAGCGTCAAGGCGCGTGTGGAGCTCGACAAGCTCTGAAGCGGCAGCCGACCGGCTGGCTGCATCTACGGCGTGCAGGCGGTCAGTCGCGGAATGAATCTGATGGTGGACCTCCATCATGTGCGCGTCGGCGCGAGTCACTGCCTCCTGCATCCTCATCTCCTCGTCGAGTAGGAAGCTCTCCACGCCAATAGGCGACTCAGTTGCTGCCTGATCACCAGCTGCTGGCAGGGGGTCGTCACCACTGAGCGCGTCCGCATCCGTAGCAGCTGCACCAGAAGGGGGTGGTTCTGCGGAGTCACTGGCTGCTGCTCACACACTCGACACTCGGGTGTCAGGTGGCCAGACGTCGTCATCGGTCAGTGTATCTGCCGCTGCAGCGTCGTCGCTGTCATCGGGAACCCATACACCCTGCAGAAACGCCGAGCCCCTGGTGCACAACCAATCGTCCACCTGCTGCTGTGCGTCCGCGCGTCGCCAACGTGCATCCTGTAGGCACCACTCCGCAGCCTCGAGACGGGTGTGCACATCCTCCATGCACATCTCAGCAACCTGTCGTGCAGAAGCATCTGTAGTGTACCAACGGCTGCTGGCCTCTCGGAGCTCGGCCATGAGACTCTGCACGTGCGCCTCCGCTCGAGCCACAACTGCCTCATGCTCATCGACCGTGGAGCGTAGGCGCTCGGGTATAGGAAGTGGAGCTCGGTCGAGCGTAGCTATGTCATCGGCTGGAGCCGCCGTGGTGTCAACGGCACCGGTGAGGGTAGCGAGGTGTCGGATGTCTGCAGCTCGCTCTGCATCCTCCATGTCGCACACGCGGACGTCTGCTCTCATCGAGAGGCTATCGCGTGCTCTAGCCGTGGCTAATGCAAGAACGGCAGCGCACTGGGCCTCTATGTCTGCCTCCGACCCTGCGTCCGACCGCTCCACGACGGACGACTGGTCCTCACCGAGGAGGTCTGCCTCGTCCTGGCAGTCAGTCACCTCCTCCTGCTGCCCAGCATTATCTGCCAAAGCCACCTGGGCGTCTGCTATGGACCAAGCATCAACATCTGTATCACCTGCTCCTCCTGCTGCTGCTCCTGGCACCATGGCAGCTGCCTCCACACTAGCTAATGCAGGAGCGTGCCCATCGTCGGGCGCAGCTCCGGCATCGGCCGTCGTCACGTCATCCGCCAAAACATCAACAATCACCAATTCCATCCTCGACTCTGACTCAGCATCGGACCAATCCTCCTCTGACGAAGAGTCTCCGTCACAGCGAATGTCTCCCCCTGCTGAACTCTCCGCTAGGTGAGTCTGTTGTGTGGCGTCATCCGCCTCAATCATCCTGCGCTGTAGAGCAGTCGCATCACCAATGCCGAGCTCCGCCGCAGTCGTCAGCGGACACACCTCCCCCCCCACGACTGGCACCTCGGCAGGAGCTGTGGGGACTCGGCAGACCAATCCGTGGATAGGAGACGAGGGGATCTCGTCACCTGAGACTCCTCCCAGAGCCCCGTCTACTGCCAACGTCCCGTCAGTAGCAGTGACTGCAACTGATGCTACTGTCACGACGTCGATGGCTGCCGACACGCCCACTGCCTGGACGTCTGGCAACACTCCACTGGTCACCAATGTAGCAGAACGGACGTCTGCTCCACATGTGCCGGCTGACACCGCTACTGCTACTACTGCCTCATCCACTGGTACTGCCCCACCTGCCTCTGTGGTCTCTGCTACGTCAACTGTAGTCTCCATCTCCATGCCTGCCTCCAACTGCGCGTCAGACCACTCGTCGGATGGCTCTTCCTCACTGAGAGCGCCCTGTCGTGAAGCACCGTCTGTCGCATCCCTCATGCACTCACCGGTGGTCGTCGACGGACACTCCATCCCCCCCTCGACCGACGCACCGGTAGAAGTTGCGAAGGGGTGCCGCACCAACTTTGCAACTGGGGAGGAGGGATTTAGCTTCGTGGTGACGTCTGCCGCTGCTACGTCTGCTCCTACACACGTCTCGACAAACTTGCTATCCGCCGCCTCGCATGCCGAGCCCGAGAACGACGATGGCGAGCCGAAGAGACTACCCCAGAAGTGGAGGGGTCACTGGTCGGGATGACTCCAACTGCCTCCAGCACAGAGCGTAGGGTGTCAGATGTAGAGCTAAGGTCGGGAGGCGTGGCACCGTCAGGTGATGATACCAACGGAGGTGAGGATGGCGAGAAGGAAGACGAGTGTGTGTGAAGCGGCACGGTGGCAACCGCCCGCTCAGAGATCACATGGTCTATGAGCTGTTGCGCCATGCGCTTCAGACCCTGGAGCTCGGCGTACACCACTGCCATAGCTCCACTGAGGGGCGCGACTGTATGAGGTGATGTATCGAAGGCGGATGGTGGAGTAGGGCGGGACCGTAACCAAGGCGGTCGCCACCCAGCAAGGCGCTGGCGACACTGGCGCCAGCCGTGCTGCCTATCTCGACAGTAGTAACACGAAAACCCTGGATCCAACTGGGGCACGTGCCGCGGCTGCATCGACCACTGTGCCTGTGGCGGCTGCCACGGCTGAGGCTCAGGCGCAGACCACGGCGTTGGCCATGCCCATGGGAACACTGCGTAGCTCATGTTGAGAGCTTAGCGTGGGTGATAGTCTTGTACAATCGATCCCGGTGGCGCAAAGAACCACGTGGAGGGATACGAATCGAGCCACGTCTCTCAGACGGGCTGCGATGTCGTCAATCACGACCTCAAGTCGCGACCTCAAGTCGCGTTCGGTGCCGCCGATGCTGCACCGAGTGCCGTTGTCAGCCGACGGCTGTGGCCTCAAGCCACCTTCGCTGTTGTTGCTACTGCCGCGACTCTCGTGGCGGCTGCAGCTACAACGGTTTCCGTCGTCAGCCGACGGTGGTGGCCTCAAGCCACAAAAAAGGTAAAAAGTAATAAACAAAGACAAAAACAAGAACTTAATTTTGAAGAAAGGACAGTAGGAGGGACCTTCCTTTTTTTTTTTTATGGTGCCACCTCCTCGGGTGCCCTCTTTGGGGTTGTCTGGGGTGTCCCACTCATTTCGCTCTGATACCATGAGAAGTTTCCTAGAACCTTCCTAACCACTTGCCGCGACACTAGGCGTCAGCGCCAGGTCAGCGTGTGACAACAGTCACAAGTTAGAGACAAAACTGCAAGGGTATGGGTTGGGACACGAACAGAGTGTCAGGAAACTTCAAACTGAATATAATTGCAGAGAGAAATGACAACTGACACCCGTAGCTACCACGGCTGTGGCTCGTGACGGGTGGAAGCCACACATACCAACAAGAGGGAGAGGGAGA